>MU158961.1:355169-383359 GCA_015888305.1 Antheraea pernyi
CTGGCCGGCGCCTGCGCAGACGGCGCATCGCGGCGTGCCCGCTTTGCAACCGTCTGCGCGGTGGCCATCCTCTCCACACCGGAAGCAGGCCCCCCTGCGCTCCACGGCCGATGGACATATCGGCCGGGTATGGCCCAAGCCCATACACCTGTAGCAGCGGAGAGGCCTGCTTTCCAGGTGTACGACTCGAGCCATACTCCAGCCGAGCCGGAGGCGACCGGCCTCGACCAGCTTCCGCGCCGCATCTACGGGGAGGGAGACAAACAGTGAGTTGCCTCCCTCGCCTCGCGCGTGGAGCTTACCCACCCTCATTTGGGTGGGTTCGCATCCGCTGGCCCCCACGATCGCCTCGACGGCTTCTTTGTGCGACACCGAGATGTCGATGCCGACAACTCGGATGTCGGCTCGCCTGACCGGCCGCACTACATCGGCTAGCGCCTCTAGCGCTACTGCCACTTTAGAGGCCAACTTGTCTGCTCTTTGAGGCGCCAAGGGACCAGGCACCTGCAGCATTTTGGCCCCCTGGAGGCTCGTCCTCACCTTCAGGTCGGAGATGTCGC
Source organism: Antheraea pernyi (assembly GCA_015888305.1). NCBI lineage: Eukaryota > Metazoa > Arthropoda > Insecta > Lepidoptera > Saturniidae > Antheraea > Antheraea pernyi. The sequence goes on from MU158961.1 coordinate 355,730, forward strand.
ACTCCGCCAGCGACACCTCCTTCCTGGCCCTTAGGAGGACGTCCGCGTAGGTTACCCCCATTTTCTCTGCCTCCGGCCGCAGCGTAATTAGGACTGCGGCCGAGCGAGCGGGGGCGAGCCTATTCTTGGCCCTCCTTCTGCGCCTCGTCCTGGACTTGGTCCCCTTCTGGGACGAGTTCGGGGCCGTGGCTACTGTAGCCGCCGCTGGGGTCGCCTTCTTCTTCTTTCCCTTGCGGCGGCGTTCCACGGTTATCCAGGCCTCCGACTCCGTAGGGGCCAAGGCCGCTGGAGGCGGTGCGGATTCTGGGGCTGGCGTTTGGGCGAAGGACCGCACAGTTGCGCCCTCCCCAGGATTGTTGTCGCCCTTCGCTGCGGCGGACCGGCGCTCTACTATCCTCCCTGATTTCGGAGGATTAGGAGCAGCTTTCCTTCTGTCCGCCGCAAGCGGCGGTCTCTGGACCGTTGGTGGCAGGAGGCGATCCTCCAGGCCAGCCAACCTGGCATTTAGCATCCCTCCAAAGCGGTTGAGGAGGGAGCGTTCCATCGTCGCCAGCGCATCTTCCCATTTTCGGGGCCTTGCTGGGGGAGGCGGTGGAGGAGGTGGAGGAGGTGGCGGAGGAGTTGCCGGCGTTTGCGTCACCTTCTTCTGGTTTGCCTCTCGTCGCCAGGCGTTAACCTCCACTTTGAGGTGTTCCACCTGGCTCCGGAGGTTTCGGGTCTCACGCTGCAGCTTCCTGGTCTCCTCCGCCTCCGTCCGGTAGGCCAGAATCTCCACCACCTCTTGGAGGGACTGGGCTGCTGCCTTCAGGGCCTTGATACAGGGCCCATTTAGGCGGCCCGACTTAGCCACCACCTCCAGGATGGTGGAGACCTGCCCTTCGGCCAGTGCCTTAAGGCGATCCGCGGGGAGAGCATCCGGGTTGAGCTTGGCGACATCCGGTTGGACAGCTGGCACCAACTGGCCTCCCTTCGATGACGCCTTCTTTGCCTCACACGCTGTTTTAGTGGTATCGTTTTGGGCCGGTACGTGTTCCTGTCGACTACTCGGCCGTGATAACACCTCCAGAACTACCTTGGCCTCCTTCGCCTTGGCAATCGCCTCTGCCTCTGCCTCTGCAACCACCGCAACCGTCGCATCGGCTTTGGCCTTGGCAGCTTTTGGAGCCTCGCCATCCACCTCGATGTCTATACCCTCTTTGGCAGCCTTCGCAGCTTTCCACGCGCTTCGCGTAAGGCGTACCTCCGGGATACTATCCGTTCTGCATGCATCAGTGTCCGTTTTCCTCGCTGTGGTCGTTGTATGGGTAAGCAAAAGGGTGCCCCCCCCAGAAAACAAGGGGCAGCCCGAGTCCGAAGACTCGGGGGGGGATTCTCCGCCCGCGGTGCGGGCGGTACCCCCCTGGGGTAGTGCTATTTCCGGTTTTGCCTCCATTTTTTCCTACCTGTCTACGTCACGTTTGCGGTACGCCCGCCGAGACCGGTATTAAAACACCAGCCCCGCCGGGCGCTATCCGGAACTGGGCCGTTGGGGCTCAAATGAGCCCTCATCCGCCCCAGCCCGGTACTGGATGCGCCGCGCACACCCACACCCAGATCGATGTCCAGTAAGCAAGCCAAAGTCAGTGTTATAGGAGGAGATCGGAGTCCAGCAAACAAGCAGAGGTCAACGAGTGAGGCAGGCATCGGAAGCCAGAAGGCAGAGCAAGGGTCATCATGCAAGGAGGTATCGGAGTCCGTGTGAAAAGCAAAAGTCGTGCCAGAGATCAGCCGCCGACCGAGAAGCGGTCGACGTTGCCCAGGGTGCGCCACGTGGAGGCTCTCTGACGTGCACCCCTAGTTCGAACCTAACATTCGGAAGACAGCGTGATGATACGATGATCTACCCTCCCTCAAGTTTAAAATCTATTTATACACTTTTTTTATACTTGTTCGGCAAAATGACTATATAATACCCGATAGAAAGTACGGTACAGTCCAAAAGCAACGGCGGCTATCGGTGTTAAAAACCGACAGTAGTCATCTCCATCAAAAGTGCCTCCTAATGCCTTGTTTGAAGGACCCAATATCATAAGGCGAAGGGAACACGCTAGCCGGGAGGTGGATTGTTTGTTTGATTTGTTTAGATTACCGCACTCATGACCTTTCTTCGCTTTCCTCTCTCTAGGCATAGAGTGTAACCATATTAGGTCACCTTGTCAGATAAGAAACGCCTGTACCTGTAAAGCATAAGTGTAATTATTAATACAGAACACAAAATAATTCTATAATTTAAACTATTTAAACACGCGATATTATCTACAATAATATTCTAAAGCTGAAGAGTTTATTTGCATGAACGCGCTAACCACAGGAACCACTGGTCCAATATGAAAAAAGTGTGTGTGTACTTATGTACACGCGTTAGAAGTTATACTTATTTGGCGTAACAAGATATACACATATGTTTCACATCATCCAGGCGTCCCGTGACGGCTCAATTTTTTTTTTAACTTTCAACGTATAACGTACGTTCAACGTAAACGTAATTATCAATACAGAACACAAATTAATTCTATAATTTAAACTATTTAAACACGCGATATTATCTACACTAATATTATAAAGCTGAAGAGTTAGCTTTAACCTCAGGAATTACGGGTCCAATTTGAAAAAAGTGTGTGTGTACTTATGTACACGCGTTAGAAGTTATACTTCTTTGGCGTAACAAGATAAAAATCTTTTCAAAAATTTTATATTTCGCCTTATTCTACGTTTGTAGAAAAAACGACACTAACAATAGAAAATGTTGACTATAGCTAACTTCAGGGTGTCGGTTTTTCGTGAAGGTGTGCGCGCGCATCTTAAAACTTAACTCTCATCATTTTTCCCTAACGCGCCAAAAAAAGTATAACTTCAAAAATCCTTCAGTGTTAGATAGGTCATTTATTTAGGAAGGCTATAGGCTATCTATCATCACGCTAAGAACAATATGAGTTAAGCACCAACGGAAACTATTTCAAGATCGTTTTTTTCTTCTGAGAGCTTCCGCGGCGTGTTAGTGTTATATCAAAGTAATTATTCCACGCGGATGAAGTCGCGGTCAGAAACTAGTAATATTATATTGCTTATCTATACTTCTATACTAATATAATAAAGAGGTAAAGTTTGTGAGTTTGTGGCGTTGTAAGGGGTAATATCAAGAACTACTGGTCCGATTTGGAAAATTCTCTCAGTGTTATATAGCTCATTTATCAGGGAAGGCTATAGGCTATATATCATCACGGTAATACCCATAAGAGCGGAGCAGCAATGTAGAATATTGCAAAATCGAGGTATTTTTTCCTTTTCAGAGATTCTGCTGCGATTTAGCGCAAAATAATCATTCCACGTGTACGTATTACCGCCCAACGAAGTGGGCACGGGTCGGCTAGTTGCATATAATTCATAGGAATATATCAAGAACTCATATATTAAAATCCATTTAGGTTATAGAGCATAGCAAAGCAAGAGGTACAATTGAAAAGCTTGGTATTATGTTAGACATATTCAAAATTAAATATAGATTTGATCTATTTCTCGGGAATCTTTTTCCTAGATAAATGTTCCTGTTCTTTTCTGTTTCCGTCACAAAGTATATGTAAAAGTTCACGAATAGTAAAGACGTGAAAGTGCATCAAACAAATAACCAAGCAAACTTGCATTTATAATATTAAGTTAGAATATGAACCGAATTAGTGTTTATATATCATTTCAGTTGAATTTAACCCAGATAATGTTCAACACATAAGCCATAGCAGTGGCGGCTAAGTAAACGCCCGCAGCATGTGCACCCACGATTAGTCTATAATACGTAAGTTGCAAGATTTCCAAAACACTAATTTAAAAATACAATTTCATAAAATGTACGATGTAGGTTTGATTTCCACCTAAAAGAGAAAAACAAACATTCGCCCACCGTGCTGTACAAATTTTTCATTGCGCACTTGCATTGTAAAAGATTGGCCACCGCTGCCATACAATATAATGTAAAAATGTAAACACTTTATTTTCTTGGACAAAGATCAATGTAATAATTACACATATGAGTATTTACTAATATATGATTTCAATTCTCCTAATTTATATTTCATTATAGTTACAGCCTGCCAAAATACTGGAAAATCCGCATTGGTTCATCTTATCGCTCTCGCGGAGGTTATATCCATAACTTGAAGACAATAATACCTCATCGGGCTTTTGACAAATATTACTACACCAACGACATAGCCTTGGTAATCGTAACAAAGCCGTTCCTGTTCGGCAGGAATGTTAGACAAAGCACTATCATAAAATACGGAGTGGAGCTTAAACCGAATTCAATTTGTACTCTTGTTGGGTGGGGAGTTTTGGAGGTTAGTAAACCAAAGATTATTTTGTACTTAGATTATCGCTTTACTCAGATTTTACTTGGATCACTCAGAATTTTTAAAATAGTATGAATTAAAGTAGTATTATTGTGTGTAGTCTAATAACGTTGTAGGTGGTAAATCCACGCTGAAGATATTATTTGGTTTTAGCATGAATGGGTCGGCTCACCCGGGGTAGTACCACCCTCTCCTAGAAAACCGACGTGAAGTAACAGTGCTTGCATTGTTGCCTTTCGTTCGGTCAGTGAGAGCGCTGGAGGCACACTTCAACTCCCCTCCCCTCTCCCCCCTCCCTCCCTTTCCTCCAAACATAGGCTGGCAACGCACTTTCGACTCCTCAGGTGTTGTTAGTGTCTATGGACGGTGGTGATCACTTAACATCAGGTGACCAAACTCTTCGTTTGCCTGCTATGACATTTAAAAAAAATAGTAAGCATCGTCGTGGTGGTCTAGTGGTTTGACCAGTGGAATATCATTACGATGTCCGCAGGTGCAAAGCACGGTATATACCAAGGAATATTTCGGAATACGCGTACATTTACTAATTTAAAATACATAGCATTATTGACTGACGGTGAAAGAAGACGTCATGAGGAAACCTGAACTCGAGAAATGTTCTTGTAGTACTGCTGTGTGTGGGAAAATATAGAACTGTTGATTTCTCAGCGTTTGAAATCGCCAATACGTCGTGGGCTGGCATTATGATTGTGATGTGTGCAAAAGGTCTATAGCCCTGCAGTGGGTCTCTTACAGACTGATGACGGTAGTGGTATGAATGCGTGTTATGAAAAAAAAAGTATACCATATTGATTATTGTTTTAAGACAGGTATTTTAACAGCATCTTGGTTTAGATTACTAAGAAGAGCTTAAAAATAATTTTACTCCCTTTAATTATAATTAAATATCTCTTTCCCCATTTAGTACAATTACTAAAAAAATGTTAGATGAAATCAATAAATTTGAATAAACATATCGCGACAGAGCTGGGATATCACATAGGGATATTAATTAAATTTATGCATTTTGTAGCCAGATGGGCAACAACCGGACCAACTGCAACAGACTATACTGTATGCAATAGACCAAAATGTATGCAGAACACGTTACAGCACTATCAAAGCGCCTATCGCCGATTCAATGCTATGTGCCGGAAGAGTGGAAGCGGGTGGACCCGATGGCTGTTACGGTGACTCTGGTGGACCATTGATATATAGAGGGCTTGTCGTGGGTCTCGTGTCGTTAGGTTACTCATGTGGACATCGTTACTACCCTGGTGTATACACAAAATTATCATATTATACTGATTGGATTGTAAAAACGGTGTTTGCTAATAAATAAAAATGTGAATATTCTCGATTGGTATCAATTTAAATGTTATTAAACTGAAACTCATTCTCAAAATATTAACTGTATCGTAATTTGGTAAATATAATCGTATCATATTTTGTATGCTTTAACGACGATATTAGAACAATCTATACCTATATGCCTATTTATTTTTAGACCTGTTTATTTATTTATTTCATATGTTAACGAAGGTTTGATGTCAATATAGGACTAGACTTATTATTGCTATGATTGTATTTGATACCTCTTAATATTTGCGTTTAAGAAGGTACACATATGAGCAAAACCAGAGACAAATAAAAATTATTTAACTATTCTAAATTTATTATTCATCTTATGAACGTATTCGATACCATAAAATATTGACTCGTATATCTCTATATATTGCAATATACGAATAGGAAATCTTTGCAAAAAAGACGATTTTTTAATCGATCTGAATTGTGGTATGGATTCATAAAAAATTCGAAGTCAAGAGAAACAAAAATCAATCTTTTACATTTTTGTTTGTTTTGATGTGAAACATCTATAGGCGGAGGGTGAACCTGATTTGCACTATTAACGAAATACTCAAATTCATTTGCAACACTATCTGTTTAAACATAAGATTCAAACTGTTTTGTTGGCCACTCGTTTTACTATTATAGTGTTACGCGACACGCGCCGACGACCTAGCGCCATTTGAAAAAGCAGACAAAAACATCGCGCCTGCGCATAGTTAAATTTTTGTATTTAATAAAAATGAATATTTACGTAATAAAATAAATAAACAGTCATTATTTTATAAAACAAATTTGTAATGCTTTATCTTTTCATTATGCCATAGCTGCTTCCTATCGCAATCTGTTCATTTAGGCATATTACTTATACAAAAAAAAGTATAGTCCGGTGAAGCTATTAAGACCTTGTCAGCTCAATAGCGCAGTCAGTTCGAAAAAAATAATATTCAAAACAAATTCGATGTTACACATCTGCCAGGAGTCCCATGACAGCTCAATTTTTTTTATAATCTTTTTTAGGAAGAATCTTATCATGGCCTTTTTAAATTATAAATTATTATAAGCTTTTATTTTTATTTAGATAGTAAAGATAGAATAACGATTTAAAGTCTCAGAAATCGATTCAAAGTATGATTATAAATAAAAAAAAGTTTATTCTATATGTAAAAATCGATGAACAATACTATTTAGTCTGTGCACGTCAAATTGTCTTTATGTGTAGCTTCAAATTATTTATTGATTTCCATTGAAAATTTAATTGTTTCAGTGTTTTATTTCTTAGTAAAAGGAAATTCCAACTTATCATGAGCAATAAGGGTGTTATCACATTTGTAAAGAGCTTTTATTACGATCCTTTCAAGTGGTAAGTAGATGTAACCTCAATTTAAAAATGTGGTACCTTATAATTTATTTATGGTTTTTACGAAATATTATGACATAGGAAACCAAACAATGATAACCAAGGAAACAAATACATATACAATAATTCGAATACTTGTCTCGTAAATTATTTGTAAGAATAATAAGATGAATCAATTTATGTCAATTAGAAAATGTAGTTGAGAAATTAATTCATAATTTATTCGCTTTATAAAAGTTTAGTAGTAGTTTACTCGTTCTAAATATATGTAGATTGCAATATGGCCTTATTAACGACACCTCACAATTGTTACGGGTCTGAGTTCTTGTTGCAATTTATGTTAGGATACCCAATATCCTTGTTTTTTTAAAAAGTGTGTGTAATTTGTGAACATCTCGCGATTTACTCTTAGTTGGAATGTCAGGAGTTCTGATTTTTGTTTTAACAATATAATAATAAACAAGAAAATAAACATACAATTGCTGCATTTGCTAAACAATAGTTAAAAGGAAGTATTTAAGGTAAAGACATCTTCCAAGAATAATACATGATATTTTATACAATACATTACATTACATACACATAATTTACACATAAATTTGTTTCTTATCTAACTCAAAAGTTGATTCTATTTAGTTTTTGGTTTTTACATACACAGAGGTGATATAATAATAATAATAATAATTATTCTGAACTTTTATATATTGTTTTTTTTTTTTCCTTATAATATATCACGGAGTTCAGTGTGCCTCTTGGCATAGGCCTCCTCTAACATTTTCCATTGGGTTCTGTCTTGCGCTACCCTTCTCCAGTGATGACCAGCTGTAAGTTTTATGTCATCTTCCCATCTTGTTAGTTGATGTCCTCTACTTCGCTTGCCATCTCTGGGGTACCAGTCTGTTAATAAAATAAATAAACAGTCATTATTTTATAGAACAAATTTGTAATGCTTTATCTTTTCATTATGCCATAGCTGCTTCCTATCGCAATCTGTTCATTTAGGCATATTACTTATACAAAAAAAAGTATAGTCCGGTGAAGCTATTAAGACCTTGTCAGCTCAATAGCGCAGTCAGTTCGAAAAAAATAATATTCAAAACAAATTCGATGTTACACATCTGCCAGGAGTCCCATGACAGCTCAATTTTTTTTATAATCTTTTTTAGGAAGAATCTTATCATGGCCTTTTTAAATTATAAATTATTATAAGCTTTTATTTTTATTTAGATAGTAAAGATAGAATAACGATTTAAAGTCTCAGAAATCGATTCAAAGTATGATTATAAATAAAAAAAAGTTTATTCTATATGTAAAAATCGATGAACAATACTATTTAGTCTGTGCACGTCAAATTGTCTTTATGTGTAGCTTCAAATTATTTATTGATTTCCATTGAAAATTTAATTGTTTCAGTGTTTTATTTCTTAGTAAAAGGAAATTCCAACTTATCATGAGCAATAAGGGTGTTATCACATTTGTAAAGAGCTTTTATTACGATCCTTTCAAGTGGTAAGTAGATGTAACCTCAATTTAAAAATGTGGTACCTTATAATTTATTTATGGTTTTTACGAAATATTATGACATAGGAAACCAAACAATGATAACCAAGGAAACAAATACATATACAATAATTCGAATACTTGTCTCGTAAATTATTTGTAAGAATAATAAGATGAATCAATTTATGTCAATTAGAAAATGTAGTTGAGAAATTAATTCATAATTTATTCGCTTTATAAAAGTTTAGTAGTAGTTTACTCGTTCTAAATATATGTAGATTGCAATATGGCCTTATTAACGACACCTAATTGTTAGGGGTCTGTGGTCTTGTTGCAGTTTATTTTAGGATACCAAATATCCTTGTTTTTTAAAAACTGTATGTAATTTGTGAACGTCTCGTGATTTACTCTTAGTTGGAATGTCAGAAGTTCTGATTTTTGTTATAACAATATAATAATAAACAAGAATATAAACATATAATTGCTGCGTTTGCAAAACAGAGTAATATTTTCGGACCTAAATAAATACATAATTTGCATGCAACAAATGCTAAACAATAGTTAAAAGAAATAATAATAATATAACTCTTTATTGCACACATATTGAAAATATACAAAATTAGTCATCAGTTTACAATATGTGTACATTTAGGCAGCCTTATCGCTTAGAGCGATCTCTTCCAGGCAAACCTAAGGAGATATTTTATTTTCATAACTAACGGGTGGCAATATAAATAGACAAAAAAAAAAAAATACAAAAACTATAGAATAAATTAAAAGAAATAATGCAAAGGAACCATTTAAGGTAAAGACATCTTCCAAGAATAGTACATGATATTTTATACAATACATTATTTGCATATAAATATGTTAACATACACATAAACTTGTTTCTTATCTAAATGAAAAGTTGATTTTATTTAGTTTTTGGTTTTTACATACACAGAGGTGATATAACTTTCAGCTATTTAAAACACAATTCTATCATTTTAATACACAGGTTTATAATAAGTAACATGCTTGATATTTTATGTTATCTATACTAATATTAAAAAAAAGTAAAGTTGTGAGTTTATGACGTTGTACGGGGTAATCTCAGGAACGACTGGTCTGATTTGAAAAATACTTTTAGTGTTATATAGCTCATTTATCGAGGAAGGTCGTAGGCTATATATCATCACACTAAGAGCAATAGAAGCGGAAGGGAGTAATCTCAGGAACTACTGATCAGATTTGAAAAATTCTTTTAGTGTTATATAGCTCATTTATTGAGGAAGGCATATATCATTAACTATTAATATAACTATTCAATGCAGACGAAATAAAACACTTAAAGGGGCACTACCAATTCTACCATAAAGTCATATATTTACCAGTGAGTACTCAAATTTGTAGTTGTATTACAAAATCCTGTAAGAGAGCCACTGCAGGGGCATAGAAATTTTCCTGAAGAAGGAAATGGTCATAATTACCAATTGACAATTTCTAACTCCGAGAAAGCCACATTTCTGTACGGTTTCACATCATCAACATTTCTCAGGTTTAGCTTTTCTCATTATGTTTTGCTTCACCACTCCATCATCTAATAATGTTCTCAGTTCAAATTAGTAAATGTATGTTAATTCTGAAAACTTTATTGGTAATTGCTGGGGTTTGAACCTATAGACCTTATGTTGATCTTCCAATGATTTTCATTTCACCACCACAAGTTCTTAACTTTCCTTTCCTAATTGTCATAGTTTGTGATATTGTAAATATAATTTATTTTGCTCACATGCATTGATATATAAAAACCCAAGATACACGGTCTCGAACCAAAAGTAATGCCCAAAATCAAGGATTTACCGAAATAGTTATAGTTATACTATAAACTTATGTTTTTGCAAATTCAACCTTACATGAATTATTTAATTCTCAGGTTTAGCTTTTCTCATTATGTTTTGCTTCACCACTCCATCATCTAATAATGTTCTCATTTCAAATTAGTAAATGTATGTTAATTCTGAAAACTTTATTGGTAATTGCTGGGGTTTGAACCTATAGACCTTATGTTGATCTTCCACTGATTTCCATTTCACCACCACAAGTTTTTAACTTTCCTTTCCTAATTGTCATAGTTTGTGATATTGTAAATATAATTTATTTTGCTCACATGCATTGATATATAAAAACCCAAGATACACGGTCTTGAACCAAAAGTAATGCCCAAAACCATCTCCAAAAACTCAAGGATTTACCGAAGTAGTTATAATTATACTAAAAACTTATGTTTTTGCAAATTCAACCTTACATGAATTATTTAAAGTAGTTTTAAAAAAGGAGTGTACAAAAAGTCCAAAGATGGGAGTGAGGAGAGACTATTTGAAATGAGCACACAGTTCTCAATTGTATGCTAATCATTCTAAGCCGATGGTTTGATTACTGTGCATCTTGGGTTTTTATATATCAATGCTCACATTACAGAAATTTGACATAGGAAGCCCGAATTCTCAGGTGTGTATTCTCATAACCCTTAGTAACTATATGTGAGATTTCTAGTTATGTTAATTTTTCATAACATTATAATTATTTGAACAATACAGTAATGAGGAAAAATTCCAAATTCGCTATAATTTGTATTTATGAGAACATTATTGTATCATTTTGTAATAACATAATAAAAGTAAAGATGTGGTTTTTCTTTAAATTTTGTTAAACACATCCTTTATTATGCCACTGTTATTGTACATTATTTAATTTACTTACCTACCATTTGTCAGTCTTTGTTTTAAAATATGTTTCAATACATTTTTTGCTCTAGTTAATTTGTTAGCTTTTGGTACAGTTCTTTGCTTACATATTGTAAGTACAACACTCTTATTTACTATTTATATCTTAAATTTAATAGTTTTTATCATTGTAACTACTCTATATTATTAATGGTTTGTAAAAATGTGGTATTTATATAATATATATATGTATTAGCTAACCCGGCCATGCATTACTGTGTCTCAGTTATTATATCATTACATATATGATAAGAATTCATAATTGTTATTGATAATATGACCAATATACGTCACTTAGCAATTTTAATTATTTTTTTTAATATAAAAAACTACTTTTTGCGACTTAAAAATAAAAGTTAGATATAAGCTGTCGTTGACTTTTTTGTAGGCATTATCAAGCTCTAGAACACAATTATATATCTCTCATTGTTAAGGCAGCGTTCGTAAGAATCGATTTTGTTCAATCTTTTTTTCTCCGACTTACTTCGCAAATCCAACTACCACAACAAAGTCTTTTCATTTTTCGGGCTTATGATGCTCACATATAATGTGGCTTTCAATTGGTTAAAAAAATTCAAAATCTGTTTAGTACATCCAGATTTTACCTCCTACAACCTCACAAACTCTCTTTATAATATTAGTATGGATATACATATTAATAAGAGGATCCTTCATTTATATTCTATGTGTGAACTTTATTAGTAAATGATTGTAACAACAAAATGACTTAAATATCTTTTAAAGAAATTTTAAATCTTGACACATTTTGTAACATTTCTCAGCCAATATTTATTTTACTACTTTTATCACCTTAGAATGATTTTTATGATTTAGATTAATTAAGATCTATTATTTGACTATATTATTATACTTGAGGATGTTAGTTATAGGGATATATATATCTATAACACTGATTAATATAATTTAAGTGGTTGGATGTTTAAGACAGGTGAAATGTTAATTGGTGCGTGCAGCCTTGTCATATACTGATTTTTAAAATAATTTTAAAATTAGTAATTTAAATTTGTAATATAATGGAAGACATCACGAATAAACCTGAATAATTGGATAAAGTTCTACTAGTACCACTGCATTTGTAAAAATAAGGATTTTTTACATTTCGTTATGTTTAAAATTGCCAATATGTAGTGGGCTGTGAAACAAAGTAAATCGGTTAGAAGTATTCTCACTCTCATCTGCAGAGAAATAAAATAGCTTAAGATAAATTCTTCTCTGTATTGATATACTCATTTTCTTTATTTTTTCTTTTATTTAGTAGCTATTGATGAGTTGTAATGTTTTCAATATAAAAAATAGAAACAGTTCAGTTTTTCTCTTACAATTGACAAGTAGAAGAATTTATTCATTATACTTGTCTTAGTGGGAACATCCAACAGTCGAAGCATTCAGCAGTCGAAATTAACACATAAATAGTAACGCATGTTTTTATTACAGAATCCTACAAAGATTCGACTTATCATAGGTGTTTGCTAACACCGCCATCTATTATTTTCTATGTTAATCAGTATAGGTAATGTGTTGTTAATGCACTTCTATTTAATTATTGTTAATTTCGACTGCTGAATGCTCCCACTATGACATACTTAGCAATGTTTGTGGCTAAAAATAAAAACTAAATTTGCTGTTTTAATACAATCTTCTCGTAGATTATTACTGCCATTGTCGAGTGGGTATTAATATTACAAGTTTCTTGCGATTGTTTCAATGATTTAACAATATGGTGGCCTTCTTGTTAGAACTTTCCAGGGAGTTTTTGTGGCAAGTCAGAATCCATGCTTCGTATAATTTCCCATCCACTACACTTGCCCACAATAACCAAACAATATTACGTAAAACACAATACAAAATATAGAGTTACATAAGTTTATGAATCAAATATAAAATCCACTACATGTCAATCCCACCAAAAACAATTTGAAAGTTTTTATGACTTAGAAACTGATTAATAATAAATTGCGATAAAACTGTAGCTATATCTCACTGAATATTAATGTTCACTTATACATGTATCGAGATAATATTATTAATAATATTTTGTTACAGGTCATTGGTGAAGAGTGTCGGATTTTTCACAGTCGGTGTTGTGATCGCGAGCGAGTGTACGGGACTTGAAATCATGCCCGCCGTGCCTCATTAAAATAATTAAAAACAATTTTTCTTTTTAAGTTAAAAAAAATAAGAACTAAAAATGTTAAATTATTTCTTGTTATTATTCAATCTCGCGCATATTGCAGTTGGTGACGAACCGAAAAGACCTAATTTTGTTGTTATTTTAACTGATGATCAAGACGTAGTATTGGGTGGAATGGTTAGTATATAAATGTTAGTTGATCGATTAATGAATAAATGATTTAGTGAAACGAAATGTTGTTTTATTTTATTTCAGAATCCAATGAAGAATGTACAACGGTTTATCGCAAATGAGGGTGTAACATTCACAAACTCTGTAAGTTGACCTACCTACCTTGTAATCATTTAATGTTATCTTGGAGTCAATTAACTGTTATTATAAACATAACTTACTTTGTTAATTTATAAATAGCACTTGTTTTCCTGATTTACTGTTGTTTTATAATATAAGCCAATTATTGGCAGTATAATCATTGAGGTACATCTACAGTTTATATAAACGCTCGTCTTTAAATTCGCATGTGTTAATATGTTTCTAACACAATGTTACTACTCCTTTAAAATTTTCACTAGTATTATAAATGCTAATGTCAGTTTGTTTGTTTGTTACGCTTTCACGTCTTAACTACTTAACCGATCATCATGAGGTGTTGCATGTACGTTGTCAAGTATCCGTACGGACAGTATGGATATAGGGAAGACATTAAAAATATTATTCAGAGTAAAATTTTGCAAGGTCTCTGATAGATTCACCAACGATGTAGAAAACATCAAAAACTATGGTAAGTTCAACTTTAATTTTGAATAACAACTGAAGGAGTAGATAAACCAAAATCTTTGAAGAGAACTTTTTGTAGAGTGTTTTATTCCAGCAGGAATATGTTCTGGCTTTACGGATCGAATAAGACGTTCAGAAGTCGTAAAATTCCAAAGGTCGTATTAGAATTTTGCCTTTGTTAATGGGAAAGTGAAAATCGCGATGAGGCAACTTCTAATATTAAAACTAAGCGCTGCCGTTTTAACACAGTTATTTTTTCGATATCCTGAGGAATATTAACGGGTTGCTTTTGTAAAACTATAATAGTTGATATTGACAATACAGCCAAATAAATAAATATATATTGAATAAATTAATTCGTGCATGTCGGAAACGGCTGTAACGATTTAAATCACATTTTATTACGTTTAGGTAATGTTTTTTAAGCTGAATTATAATCATTCTTAAAAAGATTATGAATAATTCTGAAATCCTATATCATGGTGCCATCTCGTCAATTGTGTTCCTTGCTTCGTTGCATGACAACCTACTGGTACCTCAACTTATTTTGTTAACCAACCGAACGAAATTTAGTATAGATTAAACGAAAAGAGTGAACTGAATTGTAATCTAGTATCTTAGTTCTCTAGCTTACAGGTAATATAAACTTCTATTAAACTTAATGTACATAAGACAATATTCTTTAGTATATACTTATAGCCTTGAGACATTACAGGAGTTGAAAGAACTTTGTAGAAACACATCTACTAGTATACAAAGCCTTTTTTCACATACTATCAAATAACCTGATATATGTATATCTATTAAACCGGAATAAAAATATCTGTTTTATTAAAAAAACTTTGCAAAATAATAAATGATATATTGTAAAATCATAATTTTTATATTAAATGTATTTTTTAATTATTTTTTTCATTTCTACAAAGTGTTGTTTACTAAACTAAATTGAAGATGACATGAAATTAAACACATGATCCGACATTTTGAAATCTGTGTCTTAAAAGATCAGCCAAGAGGTGTTAACATAGTTTTCGATAGCACGACCAAGTCTATGTTAAAATACATTTTTTTAATTCAGTATGTTACGTCGCCAATCTGTTGCCCGAGTCGGGCAAGCTTCCTCACGGGTCTGTACTTGCACAACCACATGACGCAAAACAATAGCCTCGACGGTGGTTGCTACGGGACGAGCTGGAAATATCACGAGTCCCGAACCTTTGCTACGATTTTGAGCAACGCCGGGTATACGACTTTCTACGCCGGTAAATACTTGAATCAGGTGAGAATTCTATATCTATACGTACAATAAGTTTGTAAACCTAACCCGTGTTATTACAAAAAAAGTTAAATACGTATGAAATACTTGGTTTAAAAAAGTTTCCTAACAAATGCACCGCGCTCGCCCGAGGTAAGTTCGCGTTATCCTTTTTCACGAGTGTAACCTAACGTGACTAAAGCGAGACAAAAGAACAAGAAGGTGAACATTCAGCGACCGCGGTGCATTTAATATGAGACTTTTTTGTGATAACACCGAACCGTGTCTATACTATTTAGATTTTTGTAAAAGAAATGTTGCAGGAGTTTACGAATAAGTAATAAAAGGGGTGTAGTCCGGTGAAGCTGTAAAGACCTTGCCAGGTCAATAGCATAGTCAGTTCGAAAAAAAAAAAGAAAAAAAAAATGATATATATTATCTCTGTATACACAGCAAATTGAGTACTGATATACATGTTTTCATATGCTTTGATTGGATGTTTTTAGTGCGAGTGAATGTATAAAGAAGGATGTATGGAAAAAATAATGAGCGTGTACGTGTATATATCATTATAAAGTAGACGGTATTAGAATGATGTTAGATGTGTGCTATTGAATTCACGCAGGTATGCAACGGAAGTGACGTCATTTGCAGTAAACGCAGAGTTTTCATCAATTTTTTTTTCTCATTTTTTTTCAATTTTTTTTTCTAATTCTATTTTATAAACAAGACTTATAAATTAGTTTGCCAAAGAAGTTTCACTTCTGACATGTGTACTTTGTACGCACGCACTTTTATTTTACATAAAATTTTTCATAAATAAACCAGTAGAGATTTAATATTAGTGATAATTAACGATAATTGTAATAAAAAGATAATATTCTGTTTTAAGACATGAAATGACATAAGAAATGAATATAAAATAGCACTAATATCTATTGAAGTAAAGAGGTTAAGAAAAAAACATATTGCTTGCGGTATCGCACCGCTAATTACGCACTTAGCTATATCGCGTGGCGATTGAAAAATGGAGTAATGTATTATGATTATATAGGTATTTATATAATGAAAGGCCATGTAATAATTATTAATTGTATCAGAAAAAAAGGTTTCCATATCATTTAATATACACATTTATAATTTTTATAAAGCGCTAAGTTCGAATATTAATTTCCTTGTATAATAATGGCCTTACTTAGTTTCATTATAATAACTAAAACTATTCTGCAGAAAAATGGCCGTGTATAGATTCCATAATTCCATTCCAAGGTTCCATAATTAAGGGTGTAAGGGGTGTCGAATAACATCACAAGATATGAGACACCCAAGACAACCTCACCTGCACGTGGTGCACCCTGCTGAATAACGAATGAGGCAATAGCGAAAGCAAGGTGGTAGGGTTTCACAGCCTGACTGGGTCGCAACCACCATGTATATGGCGAAAAAGCCCGTCATAGTGATTCGCTTCTGCGGATCGCGTTTCTGGATCAGCCTGTGCATATCCAGCTTTTTGCAGGCCGGCATTACAGCGGAGACCGACGATGGATAGTATGTCACTCGGTGGTTGCCATTGTTTTTGGATTGGATTGTACCTATGCCTGTTATTTTGCCGAGCTAATATAAAAAATAAAAATATTAGTTATCCAAATAAAGACCCCGAATTTTTTTTATTACAGTACGGTGTGAAAGAGGCCGGCGGGCCTGAGCAAGTGCCGCTAGGTTGGACAGAGTGGCACGGCCTTGTCGGTAATTCTGTTTACTACAACTATACCATATCTAACAATGGTGTTCCTACGCATTCAACAGACGAATATCTTACTGATGTAATTGTAAGTCAAAATTTTAGTAATTTATAAGCGCCTTCTCGGGGTCTAAATTTAATAAAGTGTTTTTCATTTTGATTGACTTCCTTGTGTCACGGTGTATGATCATCTTTCTGTAACACATTAGCAAGATGATGATTTAGGCTGAGTTGCACCAGTCAATGTTAACGTTAAAAATTCGGTTAAAGTTATTGTTAAGCAAAAAACAGGTTGCACCAGTTGACAATGGTTAAAATGACGTCACGATTTAACGTTAACTATTACGGCTCGATGTTGGCCGGCTAACGTTATTGTTATTGTCAATTTTTGAATCGGTTGTCAAGTTCAATAGTAAAAACTTTAAAATATTATGTCGTTGCTGAGAGACATCCTGTGGGAAACTGAAAATAGTTCTTCCGATGACGAAACTAGTATATTTGAAAATAATTTGCGTCTTAGGAAGAAAAAAGTTTATCTTTGTAGAATTGATCGATTTGCAAAATAGGACGAAGAATTATTCTTGTACAGATTTAAGGTTTCTAAAAAATTAGCATACGCATTGGCTTTGCACTTAAATCATTTCTTAAAACAGCTGAGTATGAAGTATGAACTATTTCTGTTTACATGTTATTAAAATTCAATATGCACCTCAAAATATAATATATAATAAAATATATGATATACTTGTGTTACTTTCCTGTGTTCCTTGCTTCGTTGCATGACAACCTACTGGTACCTCAACTTATTTTGTTAACCAACCGAACGAAATTTAGTATAGATTAAACGAAAAGAGTGAACTGAATTGTAATCTAGTATCTTAGTTCTCTAGCTTACAGGTAATATAAACTTCTATTAAACTTAATGTACATAAGACAATATTCTTTAGTATATACTTATAGCCTTGAGACATTACAGGAGTTGAAAGAACTTTGTAGAAACACATCTAGTATACAAAGCCTTTTTTCACATACTATCAAATAACCTGATATATGTATATCTATTAAACCTGAATAAAAATATCTGGTTTATTAAAAAAAACTTTGCTAAATAATAAATGATATATTGTAAAATCATAATTTTTATATTAAATGTATTTTTTAATTATTTTTTTCATTTCTACAAAGTGTTGTTTACTAAACTAAATTGAAGATGACATGAAATTAAACACACGATCCGACATTTTGAAATCTGGGTCTTAAAAGATCAGCCAAGAGGTGTTAACATAGTTTTCGATAGCACGACCAAGTCTATCTTAAAATACAATTTTTTAATTCAGTATGTTACGTCGCCAATCTGTTGCCCGAGTCGGGCAAGCTTTCTCACGGGTCTGTACTTGCACAACCACATGACGCAAAACAATAGCCTCGACGGTGGTTGCTACGGGACGAGCTGGAAATATCACGAGTCCCGAACCTTTGCTACGATTTTGAGCAACGCCGGGTATACGACTTTCTACGCCGGTAAATACTTGAATCAGGTGAGAATTCTATATCTATACGTACAATAAGTTTGTAAACCTAACCCGTGTTATTACAAAAAAAGTTAAATACGTATGAAATACTTGGTTTAAAAAAGTTTCCTAACAAATGCACCGCGCTCGCCCGAGGTAAGTTCGCGTTATCCTTTTTCACGAGTGTAACCTAACGTGACTAAAGCGAGACAAAAGAACAAGAAGGTGAACATTCAGCGACCGCGGTGCATTTAATATGAGACTTTTTTGTGATAACACCGAACCGTGTCTATACTATTTAGATTTTTGTAAAAGAAATGTTGCAGGAGTTTACGAATAAGTAATAAAAGGGGTGTAGTCCGGTGAAGCTGTAAAGACCTTGCCAGGTCAATAGCATAGTCAGTTCGAAAAAAAAAAAGAAAAAAAAAATGATATATATTATCTCTGTATACACAGCAAATTGAGTACTGATATACATGTTTTCATATGCTTTGATTGGATGTTTTTAGTGCGAGTGAATGTATAAAATAAAAGGCACTTTAATCAATCATAGAAATGTTTGTCTGTTTGTATGGACTCGCATCACTGCTAAAATACTGCGTTCATGATAAAACATCTTCAAGAAAATTATAAAGTTTATCTTCGAGTAACATTTACTCTTTGTATCATTAAAATCGATTCTGTCAAAAGTTATAATACTTTTAATGCGGACGCGATTGAAGTACGAGAGAAAGGTAGATAAGTAAATGGACTTAATACATTCAAATGACTTTATTAATTGTTTTTTTTTACATAAAGATTCACGTGGACGAAATTTAATAGGAGAGATTTAATATTAATGACTATTAACGATAATTGTAATAAAAATATAATATTCTGTTATAAGAGATGAAATGACATAAGAAATGAATATAAAATAGCATTAATATTTATTGAAGTAAAGAGGTTAAGAAAAAAACACCGCTAATTACGCACTTAGCTATATCGCGTGGCGATTGAAAAATGGAGTAATGTATTTATATAATGAAAGGCCATGTAATAATTATTAATTGTATCAGAAATAAAGGTTTCCATACTATTTAATATACACATTTATAATTTTTATAAAGCGCTAAGTTCGAATATTAATTTCCTTGTATAATAATGGCCTTACTTAGTTTCATTATAATAACTAAAACTATTCTGCAGAAAGATGGCCGTGTATAGATTGACAAGGTTCCATGATTAAGGGTGTAAGGGGTGTCGAATAACATCACAGGACATGAGACACCCAAGCCAACCTCACCTGCACGTGGTACACCCTGCTGAATAACGAACGAGGCAATGGCGAAAGCGAGGTGGTAGGGTTTCACAGCCTGACTGGGTCGCAACCACCATATGGCGAAAAAGCCCGTCATAGTGATACGCTTCTGTGGAGCCTGTGCATATCCAGCTTTTTGCAGGCCGGCATGACAGCGGCGATCGACAATGGATAGTATGCTTACCATCAGGCATAGCGCAGTAATATTGCCGAGCTAGTATAAAAAAAAAATTAGTTATCCAAATAAAGACCTCCAAAATTTGTTATTACAGTACGGTGTGAAAGAGGCCGGCGGGCCTGAGCAAGTGCCGCTAGGTTGGACAGAGTGGCACGGCCTTGTCGGTAATTCTGTTTACTACAACTATACCATATCTAACAATGGTGTTCCTACGCATTCAACAGACGAATATCTTACTGATGTCATTGTAAGTCAAAATTTTATTAATTGATAAACGCCTTCTCAGGGTCTAAATTTAATTAAGTGTTTTTGATTTTGATTGACTTCCTTGCGTCACGGTGTGTGATCGTCTTTCTGTAACACATTAGAAAGATGATGATTAAGAGAGTGAAAATACAGGCTACTTCTATTAAATCACTATTGATACTGATCACTTTATTACCTTATTTATCACCTATTACTTTATTACTTTACCTTTACTTCACCTATTACTTTATTTATCACCATAGTTCACACATCTGTAGCTTTTGTTTAGTTTTTTTTTTCGCACGTCAAAAATTCGTAGAGCGTGCTTTTCCCAGGCAGAGAGACTTTCAAGCCAGTATTACATCAACGGCTTTTCTCTTCGGTGGTCTTTGTTTTTGGATTACTTTAACATCAGGCACAATGTCTCGGTGTCGTGGTGCTATGCTAATTTAATATTATAAACGCGTATGTATGTTTGTTTGTTCGTTCGTTACAATTTCACGCCATTAATATTCAACCTATAGTCATGAATCGTATATACAAAAAAGTGTTATTCCAAAAGGATAGGCCAAATTGGCATTAGCGTTAGCGAACCGAGAGCAGAATCTAAAGTAAAAAGCTATAAATTCCCACTAACAAATGCTAAATCACGGCATTAACTCCGTATGTCTAGATAATAAAAATTCATATTAAATATAATCTATTAACAGAGGGAACTTGGCATCAATTATATAGAAAATCAAACAGAATCTCAGCCTTTCCTGATGGTTTTGGCTCCGCCGGCACCTCATCAACCTTTTACACCAGCACCAAGGCATAAAGGAACTTACAGTAATGTGACTGCTGTCAAGAATCCCAATTTTAATATCGTTGCTGAGGTAAGTTACTTTTATGCAAATAATTTTGATGATTTTAATGGTCTTTAAAGGGAAAGACTGGTTGTATGTATTTTTGACGTGATAACGTTTTAAAATCGATGACCGCCGGCTGCACGCACGAAAAAGCCTGACTCATTGTCACGTTCCGCCTGAGCCGAGCGTGCAAGCGAGAGTGCGGAACAAGCGATAGAGAGGCGATATCGGCCTAAGCGTTAGGCTTGTATAGCATCTATCTATATATAGAATAATTCAATTCATAAAAGTATGCAATTTTTAATTAATGTCTTGTTATGACATTATCATGTTAAATTATCGTTCGTGAACAGACTTTACAGACAACCAATTTAAAAAATGTTTATTGCCTTATAACTTCGTCATTTATAAACCAATTAGGAAATTTCTCATATATCATATTTTTAAGATATCCAATTTTACTTTATTATCAAGTATTTTGCATTTGGAAGATACACGAGGGTACTCTTCAAACTCAAATAGGAAATGTGTAGTGTTTGATATATTGGTAGATCTATGACAATCGAAGTCTAGGTAGAGACTCAACCATGATCAAAGCTGTTCTGGTGCTTTTGTTTTGTGTTGAAATTTTATTCTTGTCTCTATTTATAATTATGTAAATTTTTTACAATACATTGCCTAGGGTCTCCTAGTAATATTTACTACAAACTGGCTGGATCCACCTCTGCAGATAACAATATGCTCGAAAGGAATTCAGTTAGGCAGGTCTCGTGGTGAAGTGTTAGTAAACTTTACCATTTTAACGCGAGGAAGTTACTTAAAGAGTAATGAATTAAGTTTTAGACGCACCCAAATCGATACACCTACTGTCCTCGTCAATCTTTTTGGCCGCTCTAATATACCTGTAAGTTCAGGCTTGCGCATAATATAGTCTAGAATGTAATAAAAAACAAGTTAGAGTATATAATTATAGGAATCTAAAATTGGCATTTATTTATCCTTAAGTTGTCTCGATGTCATATAATATAATACTTAGTTAAACCTAAATTTATATTATGACCATTTACCTTCAGAGCGGTCAAAAAGTGTGACGCGGACTGTACTGACAGCCAACATACAATAAACAAAATGTAAAAATCAGTAGGTACTGTGTAATTGGCACCAAGTGATTGTAAAAATATCAAATTTTACAATTTATGTATAAAAAGTAATAATAATAATAAAACTCTTTATTGCACACACGTTGAAAATATACAAAATTAGTCATCAGTTTACAATATGTGTACAGTTAGGCGGCCTTATCGCTTAGAGCGATCTCTTCCAGGCAAACCTGAGGAGACATTTTATTTTCATAACTACCGGGTGGCAATATAAAAAGAAAAAAAAAAAAAATACAGAAACTATAGATAAAAGTAAAAAAAAATAACGCAATACAATAGTTATATTACGACAGCGAGAGGTAATGCCGGTGGAGATATTTTTTAAATAACGTCAAGGATCTTGCCTGCCTAATATCACAAGGGAGTGCGTTCCATAGGCGTACAGCTTGAACTGCAAATGATTTACTATAAAATTTAGTGTGACAGATAGGGAATTTGAGTATATGTTGAGAGCATAGACGGCGTGATGAAGAATCTCTGCAACCTAACATCTCGAATTTATATTGTAGGTATGGAGGGGAATTGGGATTATGAAGAACGTTATACAGGAGGGACAGGGTGTGGCTATTTCGTCGGTGCCGAATGGGTAGCCATTTAAGCTTTGAGCGGTATTCAGATACATGATCAAATTTTTTAAGTCCATAAATAAAGCGAATGCATGTATTCTGTAGCCGCTCCAATTTATTAATCAATTCCTCATTAGCGTCCAAGTAGCAGACATCAGCATAATCAATGATAGGCAAAAGTAATGACTCTGCAAGCATGAGCAAAGGAAATAATTATAGTAGGAATATAATAGTTATACTATATAACAAGTGAAGCCAGAAAAACGGTGCAACTATCTTTTCCTGCACTGTTTTAAATTATTTATTTGTTTTACTTAGAAAGCTATTGTTGAGCTTTAATTTATCAATAAATAAATACAATTTGGAAGTTTTTTCCCTTACCATCGACGAGTAGAAGCCTTTCTAAGAATATATCTGTGTTCACGATCCTTATATTTACTAACTTACAATATTTGTGCACTCTTTGACAATAACCTCAATATTATTGAAACTTAAAAAGATTATGAATTATGGTCAAATTTCTACCACTAACTGGAATTAACTGTTCCCTCGTAAGATGACCAATGATAAGATAGACAAAAAATGCTGAATAAAATTTATTTTTGTAAACAACAGTAAAAACAATTACCAATAAATTAATTGTACAGGATAAACACTGGCTTCTAAGGATGCCTCCGTCCCCTTTACCAGAGACAATGATACAGGAACTAGATAGAGTGTACGCGTCACGTTGGGAAGCGCTGCTCGCTGTCGACGAAATGGTGGCAGACATTATAAAAGCACTGGAAACCAATGCTTTATTGGATAATACACATATTATATACACTTCTGATAATGGTTTTCACATGGGTGAGTTTAAATTGTTCTTTATCTATATGACATAACGATTACTGACCTCGGATAAGATCATAGTCCTACGAAATTAATAGTATAGAATTATAGATAACCTGGCACTGCAATGATACTTAAGTATTAGATAGATTGCATATCTGGTTGTACATTACTTATTCCCGGTTTCTGAGTTGCTCGGTTAAATTACCAATAGTTATTGACTCAACAAAGTGATCCATATGATAAACTGTCAAATGGCCCGTCGAGTTGTACTGACATTTATCGTACGCTTGTCTGTTCAGAAACGTAACTTCACAAGTTATCGAACCGATAACGCTATTGACTGGATAAACCACAATTAAAGTACCTCAGAAACTGGGAATTAGACGAGAGTAAAATGCATAATTAAAAAATGACAACACAGGCGGCTAGTCCTCGCAAGGTCATTGACCTACATGCGGGATAATATGCTTATTCAGTTTATGGCGTAGTTTTTTCTTTTTCTCTCTCTGCGAAAGTATCTGTTTTCATCCTTCTCTTTCAGAAACGTTGCCTTAAAATTAAATTTTAAAACTTCATGAATATCGCGGACAAAAAAAAAATTTTCACATCAAATTCCATATCCTGTTGTTAAATTCGTTTTAATAAAATTAATATTGTTCTGCAGTATATTATAGATTTGATTCATGCACGCCGACGTACAACCCTCTCGAGATTTAGATGAATACTGGCTGGTATAATATAGAACTTAGAAAGAATAAGATCTAATCTATGTCACCTAGAGATAATATAGCTTTATATCAGTAAAATAATTTTGAATCGGATGAATAATTCCAAACGTTCCCATAAACAAACTTTACGTATTTACCATAACATTATAGATAAATATTAATTAATACTTAGAAAATCGATTACACAAAATCGTGCCCATGTTTTATTTTTCTTGATAATTTAATGTATACGTTTTCTATATGAAGTTCTATCAATTTCAGGTCAATTCTCCCAATTTTTTGACAAGCGACAACCTTATGAAACTGATATAAAAGTTCCCCTAATAATAAAAGGTCCGGGTATCAAAAAGAATGTTCAAAATCATCAACCAGTTTTGAATATAGATTTAGCACCAACCATCATTAACTTAGCTGGTCTGGAGGTTCCCGAAAGTATGGACGGTAAACCCATCGACATGCAAAACGAGCAAATAACTGAAAGAAATATGCTTATTGAGTATTACGGAGAAGGCAGAGACGGTACCGTTGATGAAAAGTGTCCTTGGAAATATGATAGTGATCATCTTGCTGTAAGTTATTTCAGTTTTATAAATTTCATATCACATACATTCGGATAAAATATTATTCATGGCAACATAAACAAGCTAATAATAGTATGAAAATGATAGCAATTTAAATGTCGTGAATTAAAAAATATTATTTAATTATATCACCTGTGATATATCACTGTTAGTAAGTGCCTTCAATGTATGCCATATACAGCGTTGCAGGCTTTCACAGATCAGTTACTGTTAGACGTGAATTATTGAACACAATCACAGTGAAAGTCACAGATAATCCTTTTTTCTCTGTGCGAAAATAGTCATTGCGCCTACAAAATCCATTATATTAAAGTTCGGTTTTTATTTATTTTTCATTATAAGTAATTCCAATTGTTACAACGCAAATTCTGTTTATATATCATCCCGCTAATACCAACAGGAGCAGAGCACCAATGAAGAATGTTTTAAAATCGGATCGAATCGAATCGAAATCGAATTGTTTTTCCTTTCGAGAGCATCCGCTGCGTGTTAACGTTAGCCCAAAGTAACTATTCCACGCGGGCGAAGTCGCGAGAACATTACCATAACATTATAGATAAATATTAATTAATACTTAGAAAATCGATTACACAAAATCGTGCCCATGTTTTATTTTTCTTGATAATTTAATGTATACGTTTTCTATATGAAGTTCTATCAATTTAAGGTTAATTCTCCCAATTTTTTGACAAGCGACAACCTTATGAAACTGATATAAAAGTTCCCCTAATAATAAAAGGTCCGGGTATCAAAAAGAATGTTCAAAATCATCAACCAGTTTTGAATATAGATTTAGCACCAACCATCATTAACTTAGCTGGTCTGGAGGTTCCCGAAAGTATGGACGGTAAACCCATCGACATGCAAAACGAGCAAATAACTGAAAGAAATATGCTTATTGAGTATTACGGAGAAGGCAGAGACGGTACCGTTGATGAAAAGTGTCCTTGGAAATATGATAGTGATCATCTTGCTGTAAGTTATTTCAGTTTTATAAATTTCATATCACATACATTCGGATAAAATATTATTCATGGCAACATAAACAAGCTAATAATAGTATGAAAATGATAGCAATTTAAATGTCGTGAATTAAAAAATATTATTTAATTATATCACCTGTGATATATCACTGTTAGATATCACTGAGTCGCGGTAGAGCACGGCGATTACCGAATTATATCACCTGTGATATATCACTGTTAGATATCACTGAGTCGCGGTAGAGCACGGCGATTACCGAATTATATCACCTGTGATATATCACTGTTAGATATCACTGAGTCGCGGTAGAGCACGGCGATTACCGAATTATATCACCTGTGATATATCACTGTTAGATATCACTGAGTCGCGGTAGAGCACGGCGATTACCGAATTATATCACCTGTGATATATCACTGTTAGATATCACTGAGTCGCGGTAGAGCACGGCGATTACCGAATTATATCACCTGTGATATATCACTGTTAGATATCACTGAGTCGCGGTAGAGCACGGCGATTACCGAATTATATCACCTGTGATATATCACTGTTAGATATCACTGAGTCGCGGTAGAGCACGGCGATTACCGAATTATATCACCTGTGATATATCACTGTTAGATATCACTGAGTCGCGGTAGAGCACGGCGATTACCGAATTATATCACCTGTGATATATCACTGTTACTTATCACTGAGTCGCGGGAGAGCACGTCAAAGACAAATAGACTCAGGTGAAATAATCACATTGGCAGAATTATTCCATTTCAGAGTTGTACAATACTAATATTATAAAGCTGGAGGTTTTTTTTGTTTTGTTGAACGCGTTAATCTCAGTTACTACTGGTCCGATTTATATATCATCCCGCTAATACCAACAGGAGCAGAGCACCAATGAAGAATGTTTTAAAATCGGATCGAATCGAATCGAAATCGAATTGTTTTTCCTTTCGAGAGCATCCGCTGCGTGTTAACGTTAGCCCAAAGTAACTATTCCACGCGGGCGAAGTCGCGAGAACAGCTAGTACGTCAGTAAATATTCCTATTTCATGAACATAAGGAAGATCTACTCGAGATATTCTATTCGGATCTAGACTTATACTTATCTGTCATAACAGCACATATACGTACACTCAGTAACTTTCAAACACACTTTATTTAATTATTAAAACGATTTTTTGTTGTTTTTTTTTAATCCTAACTTTAATAATCTTAAAATGTAATTTCCTCCAAATGTTAAGTTAATACGTGCCACCAGCAATTATGTCAATCTCTAATCAGGTATTAAGGCTTCCATGAAACAGGCATTGCCTAGTTCGGGGTCATATTTAAGGCTAATATTTTGTAAATTATAGAAATAAAGAACTATTTGTATTTAAACAGATATTCACTTTTAACTCTTT
>MU158961.1:383560-402163 GCA_015888305.1 Antheraea pernyi
TTTTTTTTCTTCAATTTTGTAGTTTTCGCACAGTGATCAAATAATAATAATAATTAAACTCTTTATTGCAGACACGTTGAAAATATACAAGATTAGTCATCAGTTTACAATATGTGTACAGTTAGGCGGCCTTATCGCTTAGAGCGATCTCTTCCAGGCAAACCTGAGGAGACATTTTATTTTCATAACTACCGGGTGGCAATATAAAAAGACAAAAAAAATAAATAAAAAAAAATTACAAAAACTATAGATTAAAGTAAAAAAGAAATAACGCAATACAATAGTTATATTACGACAGCGAGAGGTAATGCCGGTGGAGATATTTTTTAAATAACGTCAAGGATCTTGCCTGCCTAATATCACAAGGGAGTGCGTTCCATAGGCGTACAGCTTGAACTGCAAATGATTTACTATAAAATTTAGTGTGACAGATAGGGAATTTGAGTATATGTTGAGAGCATAGACGGCGTGATGAAGAATCTCTGCAACCTAACATCTCGAATTTATATTGTAGGTATGGAGGGGAATTGGGATTATGAAGAACGTTATACAGGAGGGACAGGGTGTGGCTATTTCGTCGGTGCCGAATGGGTAGCCATTTAAGCTTTGAGCGGTATTCAGATACATGATCAAATTTTTTAAGTCCATAAATAAAGCGAATGCATGTATTCTGTAGCCGCTCCAATTTATTAATCAATTCCTCATTAGCGTCCAAGTAGCAGACATCAGCATAATCAATGATAGGCAAAAGTAATGACTCTGCAAGCATGAGCAAAGGAAATAATTATAGTAGGAATATAATAGTTATACTATATAACAAGTGAAGCCAGAAAAACGGTGCAACTATCTTTTCCTGCACTGTTTTAAATTATTTATTTGTTTTACTTAGAAAGCTATTGTTGAGCTTTAATTTATCAATAAATAAATACAATTTGGAAGTTTTTTCCCTTACCATCGACGAGTAGAAGCCTTTCTAAGAATATATCTGTGTTCACGATCCTTATATTTACTAACTTACAATATTTGTGCACTCTTTGACAATAACCTCAATATTATTGAAACTTAAAAAGATTATGAATTATGGTCAAATTTCTACCACTAACTGGAATTAACTGTTCCCTCGTAAGATGACCAATGATAAGATAGACAAAAAATGCTGAATAAAATTTATTTTTGTAAACAACAGTAAAAACAATTACCAATAAATTAATTGTACAGGATAAACACTGGCTTCTAAGGATGCCTCCGTCCCCTTTACCAGAGACAATGATACAGGAACTAGATAGAGTGTACGCGTCACGTTGGGAAGCGCTGCTCGCTGTCGACGAAATGGTGGCAGACATTATAAACGCCCTGGAAACCAATGCTTTATTGGATAATACACATATTATATACACTTCTGATAATGGTTTTCACATGGGTGAGTTTAAATTGTTCTTTATCTATATGACATAACGATTACTGACCTCGGATAAGATCATAGTCCTACGAAATTAATAGTATAGAATTATAGATAACCTGGCACTGCAATGATACTTAAGTATTAGATAGATTGCATATCTGGTTGTACATTACTTATTCCCGGTTTCTGAGTTGCTCGGTTAAATTACCAATA
Source organism: Antheraea pernyi (assembly GCA_015888305.1). NCBI lineage: Eukaryota > Metazoa > Arthropoda > Insecta > Lepidoptera > Saturniidae > Antheraea > Antheraea pernyi. The sequence continues at coordinate 385,176 of MU158961.1, forward strand.
GTTATTGACTCAACAAAGTGATCCATATGATAAACTGTCAAATGGCCCGTCGAGTTGTACTGACATTTATCGTACGCTTGTCTGTTCAGAAACGTAACTTCACAAGTTATCGAACCGATAACGCTATTGACTGGATAAACCACAATTAAAGTACCTCAGAAACTGGGAATTAGACGAGAGTAAAATGCATAATTAAAAAATGACAACACAGGCGGCTAGTCCTCGCAAGGTCATTGACCTACATGCGGGATAATATGCTTATTCAGTTTATGGCGTAGTTTTTTCTTTTTCTCTCTCTGCGAAAGTATCTGTTTTCATCCTTCTCTTTCAGAAACGTTGCCTTAAAATTAAATTTTAAAACTTCATGAATATCGCGGACAAAAAAAAAATTTTCACATCAAATTCCATATCCTGTTGTTAAATTCGTTTTAATAAAATTAATATTGTTCTGCAGTATATTATAGATTTGATTCATGCACGCCGACGTACAACCCTCTCGAGATTTAGATGAATACTGGCTGGTATAATATAGAACTTAGAAAGAATAAGATCTAATCTATGTCACCTAGAGATAATATAGCTTTATATCAGTAAAATAATTTTGAATCGGATGAATAATTCCAAACGTTCCCATAAACAAACTTTACGTATTTACCATAACATTATAGATAAATATTAATTAATACTTAGAAAATCGATTACACAAAATCGTGCCCATGTTTTATTTTTCTTGATAATTTAATGTATACGTTTTCTATATGAAGTTCTATCAATTTCAGGTCAATTCTCCCAATTTTTTGACAAGCGACAACCTTATGAAACTGATATAAAAGTTCCCCTAATAATAAAAGGTCCGGGTATCAAAAAGAATGTTCAAAATCATCAACCAGTTTTGAATATAGATTTAGCACCAACCATCATTAACTTAGCTGGTCTGGAGGTTCCCGAAAGTATGGACGGTAAACCCATCGACATGCAAAACGAGCAAATAACTGAAAGAAATATGCTTATTGAGTATTACGGAGAAGGCAGAGACGGTACCGTTGATGAAAAGTGTCCTTGGAAATATGATAGTGATCATCTTGCTGTAAGTTATTTCAGTTTTATAAATTTCATATCACATACATTCGGATAAAATATTATTCATGGCAACATAAACAAGCTAATAATAGTATGAAAATGATAGCAATTTAAATGTCGTGAATTAAAAAATATTATTTAATTATATCACCTGTGATATATCACTGTTAGATATCACTGAGTCGCGGTAGAGCACGGCGATTACCGAATTATATCACCTGTGATATATCACTGTTACTTATCACTGAGTCGCGGGAGAGCACGTCAAAGACAAATAGACTCAGGTGAAATAATCACATTGGCAGAATTATTCCATTTCAGAGTTGTACAATACTAATATTATAAAGCTGGAGGTTTTTTTTGTTTTGTTGAACGCGTTAATCTCAGTTACTACTGGTCCGATTTATATATCATCCCGCTAATACCAACAGGAGCAGAGCACCAATGAAGAATGTTTTAAAATCGGATCGAATCGAATCGAAATCGAATTGTTTTTCCTTTCGAGAGCATCCGCTGCGTGTTAACGTTAGCCCAAAGTAACTATTCCACGCGGGCGAAGTCGCGAGAACAGCTAGTACGTCAGTAAATATTCCTATTTCATGAACATAAGGAAGATCTACTCGAGATATTCTATTCGGATCTAGACTTATACTTATCTGTCATAACAGCACATATACGTACACTCAGTAACTTTCAAACACACTTTATTTAATTATTAAAACGATTTTTTGTTGTTTTTTTTTAATCCTAACTTTAATAATCTTAAAATGTAATTTCCTCCAAATGTTAAGTTAATACGTGCCACCAGCAATTATGTCAATCTCTAATCAGGTATTAAGGCTTCCATGAAACAGGCATTGCCTAGTTCGGGGTCATATTTAAGGCTAATATTTTGTAAATTATAGAAATAAAGAACTATTTGTATTTAAACAGATATTCACTTTTAACTCTTACTTTCCCACGTGTAACTTTATCAGCACTTAAGAAAATTAACTATAGATATAACATATAATTTCATTAACTATATAGCTTGGGTCGCGTATGTTTTTCGATGTAACTAATGTGATAAATAATTTATCTTACTACTAGTTGTATAACCAGTGATACGTGAAATGTGACGTGTATTTTAATAGTTGCACTTAAGGGCCAGTCTTAAGTTAGCCTTAACACTTAAATTAGCTGTGCCCGCGACTTCGTCCACGTGGAACCTGATGTACAAAACAATGACTAATAAATTCATCTGAACGTATTTAGTACATTTGAATGAAACAAGACTAAGTTACTCCCGAGGATATGCTTTATAATTTTCTTTTATGATGTTTTATTGTGAACCACTTGGTTCACTGCTAAAGTACTGACTTATTATTATTATATTATTATTCTTATTATATATATATATATATATATATATATATATAGAAGATGTATAGATAGTAGCAAGTGATATTGTAGTCCAACGCAAGCATGTAAAAAATGTGGAAATTGTGGATTTTAGAAAATGTGGTGGTTCGAGCAAATAGAGTAAAAAATTTCGCGCTATTCAGAAAAGTTCACGTTGCACGTAGAAAATTCTATGTGTCTTATTCTACGTTTTGAATCGATAAATTATTAGTGGACTGTTGTCCAATATTTGCGTATTACATAAGAATTGCGCATCTCAAACCCAGGTGTCCATGAATGTATATTGAAATTGGATTAGTTATATCAGTGTTTGTAAATTTTCTTTTAGCAATGCCGCCTGGAGTACGACTGCAAGTGTCAAGATGCAAAGAACAACACATTTGCATGCTTGAGACACATCGGTGAACGAATAAATAAGAAGTATTGTTTGTTTGCCGATAACGAGGTAAGTTGGAATTAACATATATGATATTCTTTTCTGAACTGCTTTTAAAAAAATATTGTGGCCTTGTACGATATCTGCCTCGTTCTACCAACGTTTTATATTCGTTATACATGTTGATGTAAGTAAAAAATCAGTATTTAATATTCCTAATACATGTAAAACATGTCATTATCTCATTTTCCATATAGTTAATCTCAAATCGCTGCGCGAATAGTGGAAAAGAACAAAAAAATAAAACAAAATCAGTTTGTAATTTCCTTCTACATATTTGTTGGTAACGATGTTCGTTCTAGTGCACTCGTGAGTCCATAGGCCAGTGTTTTTCAAAGTGTGGGTCGAAAGCCTCTTTAGGGGGGTCGCGAGGCTTCTATAGCGGAGTTGCAAAAGGTTGGAAAAGCTACTGCAATAAAAAAAAAACAATAAAGTTTTATAAGATTTATTAAGAAAAATGTTAACTAAAGGACATAATCAAATGTATTAAATAAACAAAAAACTTAGGAGAACTCTTAAGTATTTATCCGAACCGTAATTATGAAAATGAATAAATATGTGAAATTGAATATTTGTCACAAAATAAAATATATGAAAGAAAACCAACGGGTAAGGGGGTCGTGAAATATGTTTTTCTTACTAAAGGGGCCGTGTCAAGAAAAAGTTTTAAGAACACTGCCATAGTCAATTAAACTGGGAAGGGGTTATATCAGTGGTCGTCACACTTTTCTGGCCAAGGGCAACATACAAGCATGTGAGATATAAGTGCTGGCCGCACATTGATGGATTAGGTTGTTAATATCTTCAATCAACTGACTTATTTTTATGAGCTGTCAAATTGCAATTATCCTATAAATGTATGGCAATAGCAAACTGAGAGGTAATTTATATATCAACACAATCGATCATTAGTCAATAAATATCAAAACAACTTAAAAACAAATTTGATTATTAGTTTGAAGGCTGAAATAAATTGTGTCTTAGAGAAATTGTGCCATGGAATAATTTAAATTCAAATGATTTATTTAGTTTATTGTAAGCATTTCGGAAGTATTCAGTGTTTAAATTAAAAAGGATATTATATTAATAGTTTTTTTTTATTTTTAACAGCCAATCTTCTGGTAAATTCTACCATTGTCGAGTAGGGGATGATATTACAATTAAATATCTGGGGTATAAATTTCTGGGGATGTCGAATAACACCATAAGACTTGAGACACCCAAGCCAACCTCACCTGCACGTGGTGCACCCGGCTGAATAACGAACGAGGCAATGACGAAAGCGGGGTGGTAGGGTTCTACAGCTCGACTGGGTCGCAACCACCATGTATATGGCGAAAAAGCCCGTCATAGTGATTCGCTTCTGCGGGTCGCGTTTCGGGATCAGCCTGTGCATATCCAGCTTTTCGCAGGCCGGCATGACAGCGGCGACCGGCGATGAATAATGTGTCACTCGGTGGTCGCCCTTGTTGTTGGATTGCACTGTGTTTTCCATCAGGCATAGTGTAGTCATTTTGCCGTGCCTCAATGAAAAAAAAAAGTTTTTTTTCATTTAAATTTTCTAACAAGATGGTGGCCCGCTTTTTAGTACTTTCTAGGGAGTTTTTGTAGCAAGTCAGAATCCATGCTCCGTGGATATAATTTTCCATCCAATTCAATTGTGCACAATAACTAGATTTTATTTTCACTTCCTGTACTTTTAGATTTTCGTGAAAAGGAATGTTGTAGGTATCTTGGAATAAGAAATAATATACGTTTCAATTATTTTAAGAAATGTCTGTCTGTTTTTTTGAACACGCGTCACTGCTAAAGTATTACGTTTACGATAAAACCTCAAAACAAGAATATCATAAAGCATATCCTAGACTAAATTAAGTCTTGGTTTCATTAAAATCGGTTCACTCTATCAAAAGTTATTGTAATTTTAATGGCGACGCGACTTAAGTACGAGAGAAAAGTAGACAATACATCCAGATGGTTTTATTCGTCACTGTTTTTACATTAGGTTAGTAGTAAGTAAAGTCGCGGGCATATCTAGTAGATAATAAACCTATAGGACAAATAAAAAATAAACAAAATACGGATTAAGTTATAAGTTTTTTAAACGTAACACATATTTAACTTGTTTATCAGGACTTCAAAGAAATGTACGACCTAACAGCAGATCCCTACGAGATGGAGAACGTAATCAACGAAGTGTTTCCTGCAATAAGACATTGGTACAGGTTGATGTTGACACAGATGTTGATTTGCTCGGGCGCTCGCAATTGCAATAACCCTTTCGACGAACCCAGATCTTATTTTACTACACTGTTAATATAATTATGTCTACCAACACATTATTGTATTGTATTCCACGGTTCTTATTAGACAAGACATTTGGAATAGCCATTACGTCGAAAATTCAAATATTTTTATCTAAGGTTGGATTGTAGTAAATAATATAGATACATACACTATTCGTGACCTTTAATATTTACTGTTAATAGTATCTAATAAGAACGTATGGTATAAATTAATTAGTTACCTAAAATAGAGTTAAAAAAAGATACACCTAAGTTTAAATTGTATCAATGTTTAAAATCGAGATTAAATGTAATGGATGAATATTTTTTGAGTTTTATTTTAATATAATTACAGCCTTCGCCAAACTTCTTAATCGCTCTGAATATATAACAGGTATTCTGGTATATTCGGTATTCTGTACTAGTGTGGTATAGGTGGTAGAGCCACGCTGAAGCTATTATTGATTTCAGCATGAATGGGTCGGCTCGCCCGGTGTACTACCACCCGACCCACAGAAAACCGACGTGAAGTAACAGTGCTTGCATTGTTGCGTTTCGTTCAGTCAGCGAGAGCGCCGAAGGCCCACCTCCTCTCCCCTTCCCCAAACGCAGGCTGGCAACGCATCTGCGACTCCCCTGGTGTTGCAAGTGTCTATGGACGGTGGTGATCACTTAACATCAGGTGACCCATCTGTTCGTTTGCCTTCTATGATATAAAAAAACTAAAATTTATTCATTTACAAATATAGTAAGCAATAATTGTCAACGATAAAGTACTCGAATACGATGTGTGGGTCATCTATTTTTTTTCGTACTGACTACGCTATTGACCTGGCAAGGTCTTTACAGCTTCACCTACCTGTACGACTAATAGTCTGTGGCTCCACCGGACTACAACTAGATAAAGGGTCACGTACAAAATCGAAGCTAACTGCTGCTGCTAAGAAAGGGAAAAAAATGTTTTAAAACAGTTTTAAGTTCAACCACATTACAACCATGATGACATCTAGTAATAAAGTCACAAATGTTCAAAATATTATCTAATACTTACGATAAAACGAGCAAAGCAATAAATTACTCTCGTCACTTACAAATGAAAAGACAACATGTTTTTAGTGTGAATGCAACCTTAAGACGCAAAGAATAAAGTACTTTTTCCCGTTATTTTGCGTGTTTGTGCGTGGTTGGCAGCCTTGGCCAAACATTTATACCACAGGTTTAAAATCGATAATTTTATTCATAATTTGATACTATTTGTTAATTTAAAGCTTACAATATAACTTATTCAACATGTATTTAGCGAAAGTAAGATACTCCGGCTTTTAAATTGCTTTTTCGGGTATTATTTTTGTATCTTGTGAATACACTGCGGCATTATGAAACTTGCTTACATTGGCTGTGTTTCAAACTAAACAAAATAAAGGCTCACATTCCAAGTGAGCTGTTATTTACCGAGACGTATTTTTCGCGCCGACCCTTTATCTAGTTATTGTTGATCAAAGCTAAACAATGAACGAAAGCAAACATTGGATGGTGTTGATTTTTTTATTGCATGCTTAACTAGATATCATCCTATAGTTAAATACGTAGTATTTGAGAGTAATATATTTAGTCTCAGTCCATCCAATGCCAGTAGTTCGCTTCAATATAACATGTTATGCCTCCTTAAATATGTAAAGACGTATTTATCGTAGGGCCATAGCCCAGGGCGGCAAACTTCGAGAAGCACACTAACTATCATTAACACTCAATAAATAAAATAACATTTTCAATAAGTTCATTAAAAAAGAAATTAATATTAAAAAAAATACCAGCTAAAATATATTCATATCAAAAATACATTACAATCTTGTTGGATCTCACTTATACATTATGATGTGATATATCTGAAATTTAACTCTGTAACAAGATGAAACATAAATTAAATGATTCAGTAATCATGTTATTCATTCTCGTAACAATCGAACGCAATGAATTAATATCAGGTACACCAATTTCATTTATATACTACTTCGTCCACGTGGAATTTACCAAAAAATAATGTATAAACGTGCGCGTGCAGTACTTGACACTGTTTTGCCGCTGCTTACTGGATATTTTCGTGGAACATAAGCTATCTGCCAAGTTGAAAGTCCCGTCAAAATTGGTCCAACAGCGATTAGCCTGAACAAACAGACAGACAGAAAAAAAACTGTAAAAAATTGTTTTTTTGCATTAAATACCGTGAATACTTTTATATATATTTAGTAGAACGCTATTACCTTGACATAACAAATAAACACTAAATTTTATTTATTTGTAGAGAACAGCAGCCAGTAAGAAACTATCGTTGAAAAAAAAACATTTTTTTTCTTTACCATATTCTAAGCATAACTAAAGTAGTGATGGCCTAATGATTTGATCGGTGGAATGTCCTTTCGATCTCCGCAGGTTCGAACTCCGGCATGTACTAACTAATTTTTCGGAATTCGGGTACTTCTTGTAGTTCTTGGTACCTTGAAAAATCCAACTTTACACCAGAGCCAAAGAACAAATTCAAAAATTAATTTTTTTTAAGTACAGTACTAAAATTAGGCAAATAACTAAGGTCGTATCGATGAAAAATTTAATCGTAGGAAAGCGAGACCCACACCATTCTAAGTGGTATTTTCTTTATACAAAAATACGGTAAGAAGTGATTTAGCCAAAAATGCAAGTTACGACATTTTCGCTTTCTCCCCTCGATATTATAAAACAAACCCCTCTGCCACGTCTGTTTATCTGTTCGCGATAAACTCAAAAAGTACTAAACGGATATTCATGCAGTTTTCACCAGTAGATAAAGTGATTCACGAGGAAGGTTTATGTATATTAGTCGTCAAGGTATTTTTAATATTAGGGCGAGACTACGTCCGCCGGGCCCGCTAATGGAAATAGAAAACTGGATTTCTCCGAGTTTCAAATCGTCAGTAAGCCATGGGCTGGCATGGTGATTATGGCCATACTATTGTTTTATGTCATAGGAGGCAAACGAACAGGGTCACCTGATGTTAAGTGATCACCGCCGTCCATAGACACTAGGAGTCGCAAGTGCTTTACCAGTCTGTTTCTGGGAGAGGATGGAGGAGATGGGGGGAGGGGAGGTGGCCTTCCGGTGCTCTCACTGACCGAACGAAACGCAACAATGCAAGCACTGTTACTTCACGTCGTATTTCTTTGAGAGGGTGGTACTACTCCGAGCGAGCCGCCCTATTCATGCTGTGACCAGTAATAGTTTCTGCGTAGCTCTACCACCTACAATGGGCCTCTTACAGGCTGATATGGTGAAGTACAACTTTCTTCTAACGCTTACCTTCTAAATCAGGTGACAGCCGGCACTCGCTGTGGTTTGTGTACTTTGAAATAATCAGTAACTTTACGTTGTCCGCCGGGCCCGCTAGTTAAACTAGTATAATATAAAACTGTGGATTTCTCGAAGTTTCAAATCGTCAGTAAGCCATGGGCTGGCATGGTGATTATGGTCATACCATTTTTTTTATGTCATAGGAGGCAAACGTATACGGTCACCTGATGTTAAGTGATCAGTTAAGTACCTACAGGCTGATTTAATTCTTCTCAGTATATCAACTGATTTTCTCTATTTTTTCTTTTATTTAGTAGCTATAAACGAGTTCAAGTGTTAAGAACAGTTAAGTTTTCCTCTTACGATTGACAAGTAGAAGCCTTTATCCATTATAATTAGCAATCTTTACGGCTACAAATTTACAATATTTACACACTCTTTGGAAAAAAAACTCAATTTTGTGAAATTGTGGTCAAATTTCGACCACTGGATGACCACTAGTAAAAACTAAATTTCCGGTTTAATATGTTTTTCAAAAATTCTTATTTTATTTTTGGCAAACAATCTTCTAGTAGATTGTTACTTCCATTGTCGAGTAGGTATTAATTAAATTTCAATGAACTAACAAGATGATGGCCGTCTTGTTAGAACTTTCCAGGGCGTTTTATGGCAAGTCCATGCTTCGTATTATTTCCCATCCACTTCAGTTGTGCACAATAACCAAACTATATTACGTAAAACACAATACAAAATATAGAGCCAAAAAAGTTTATGAATCAAATATAAAACCCCCTACAAGACATTACAAGATCCCACCAAAAACTCTTTGAAAGTTTTTATGACTTAAAAACTGATAAATAATAAATCGCCATAAAACTGTGCTATATCCCAATTAGTATTATTGATACTTATACATGTATCGAGATAATTTTTACATATAATAAAAATGAAGTGTCTGTATGGAATATCAACATAATTTTTCTTTACTACTTGGGTACGAAAGTATACACGTTACTGATAACAAAAATGCAATTTTTAAACTTTTTGTCGGTTTGTCTGTCTGTCTGTTTGTCCGGTTAATCTCCGAAACGGCTGGACCAATTTTGACGGGAATTTCACTCGCAAATAACTGAAATAACAGCGGATTACTTAGGCTACTCTAAATTAGACTAGCTATTAACCGCGGCTTTGTCTGCAATGCGATTTCCAAAACGGTTTGATCGATTTTCACGGGACTTACACCAACAGTTAGCTGACCTTATAAAAAGCAATTTAGTTTATTTTAATTTAGACTATCTGTTAACCGTGGCTTCGCCCGCAGTATTACCTCCAAAATGGTAAGACCGATTTTCATGGGACTTTCACTGGTAGATAGCGAGCGTAATAAAAAATAATTAAGGTTATTCTATTTTAGACTAGCTGTTACCCGCGACTTTGTCTGCATGAAATTTAGCAAGATTTCAAATCATTCTTTATTTTTAATAAGCTCGTAAATTAAGCAACGCTCGCAAATCGGTTTGTAACAACTCTTTATTCGGTGAGAGGTACGCGGACACTAATACAATGGACGGATGACCGGTCATACCTATCGTACACACTGACACTTCCATATTGGTCAAAGCGGGCGGAATTATAATGTCTAATTATTCCTCTTATTAAAAATAAAGAATGATTTGAAATCTTGCTAAATTTCATGCAGACAAAGTCGCGGGTAACAGCTAGTCTAAAATAGAATAACCTTAATTATTTTTTATTACGCTCGCTATCTACCAGTGAAAGTCCCATGAAAATCGGTCTTACCATTTTGGAGGTAATACTGCGGGCGAAGCCACGGTTAACAGATAGTCTAAATTAAAATAAACTAAATTGCTTTTTATAAGGTCAGCTAACTGTTGGTGAAAGTCCCGTGAAAATCGATCAAACCGTTTTGGAAATCGCATTGCAGACAAAGCCGCGGTTAATAGCTAGTCTAATTTAGAGTAGCCTAAGTAATCCGCTGTTATTTCAGTTATTTGCGAGTGAAATTCCCGTCAAAATTGGTCCAGCCGTTTCGGAGATTAACCGGACAAACAGACAGACCGACAAAATTATAAAAATTGCATTTTTGTTATCAGTAACGTGTATACTTTCGTACCCAAATAGTAAAAAAAAACTATGTTGATACTCCATACAGACACTTTATTTTTATTATATGTATAAATTATCTCGATACATGTATAAGTAAACATTAATAATATTAATTGGGATATAGCACAGTTTTATGGCGATTTATTATTTATCAGTTTTTAAGTCATAAAAACTTTCAAAGAGTTTTTGGTGGGATCTTGTAATGTCTTGTAGGGGGTTTTATATTTGATTCATAAACTTTTTTGGCTCTATATTTTGTATTGTGTTTTACGTAATATAGTTTGGTTATTGTGCACAACTGAAGTGGATGGGAAATAATACGAAGCATGGACTCTGACTTGCCATAAAACGCCCTGGAAAGTTCTAACAAGACGGCCACCATCTTGTTAGTTCATTGAAACGATCGCAAGAATCTTGTAATATTAATACCTACTCGACAATGGTAGTAACAATCTACTAGAAGATTGTTTGCCAAAAATAAAATAAGAACTTTTGAAAAACATATTAACCGGAAATTTAGTCATGTGATGTTAAGTGATCACCGCCGTCCATAGACACTAGCAACACCAGGGGCGTCGCAAATGCGTTGCCAGCCTGCGTTTGGGGAAGGGGAGAGGAGGTGGGCCTTCGGACCTTCTGAACCGTCTCCAGGTCTCGTTTACTGATTTAAAATTAATACTACCTGAACAGTTCGGATTTTGTGCCGAACACTCTTGCACGAATCAAGTACACCGCCTCACGGAGTACATTTTCTCTAATTTTAATGCCGACCCGAAACGTAAACCGAAACGCACAATTGCAGTTTTTTTCGATGTCGCCAAAGCCTTCGATAAGGTCTGGCATGGAGGGCTCGTCCATAAATTATGTAAATATCACGTACCCGATAAGTTAATACATATTATCCACGATTTTCTCACTGATAGGACTTTCCGCTTTAGAGTGGATGGGGAACTATCCCTGCCCCACCCGATACGCTCAGGTGTGCCACAGGGCTCCATACTCGCGCCCTCGCTTTTCAATCTGTTCATCAGTGACCTACCTCGGTCTAAACGGGTCGAGGTAGGTTGCTATGCTGACGATACCGTTATTTACACTTCCAGCTTGCGGTCGGACTTTCTTAGGAAGCGCATCGAAAAGGCCGTTTGCACACTCGGTGAATGGTTTCGTCGATGGCGCATAGAAGTTAATCCTGATAAGAGCGCCGCGATACTCTTCGATCCTTTACGACGTAATAATAACCTCGAGCCCATCAGGCTATACGGAACCGATATACCTTGGGCCGACGAGGTCAAATATCTCGGTGTTACATTAGATAAACATTTAAATTTCGAGTCACATATAGATAGAGTACGAAACAAAGCCGCTATGGTTTTGGGTCGCCTCCATCCGTTGCTTTGTCATAGGAGTAAGATGTCCCTCAGACACAAGCTCACTTTGTATAAGACGTGTATCCGTCCCGTGATGACATATAGCAGTCCCGTTTTTGCGCATATGTCGAAAGATAATTTTCATAAGTTGCAGGTTCTTCAAAACCGCGTTTTACGTAAAGTGACCGGTGCCCCGTGGTACATCCGGAGAGTTGATCTACATAGGGACCTAGAGATGCCTTCTATCTGGGCGTACGTAAAATCACTTACGATTAGTTATTTTGAAAAAGCCGCGAATCATCCCAGTCCGTTAGTGGTATCCGCCGCAAAATACGAACCCGTACCAAACGCTGCGCGTTGTAAAAGACGTCCGCGACATATTTTTACCGACCCTCCCGATGAAATAACGGCAGTGAACGATCAGTACCAGCCTGTCTCTCTAAACAGAGCGTGCTCACGCCCACGCCCGCGTAACCACAGATCACGCCGCCGTGGTCTGGGGGTAAATTTCGCTCCCGCACACCAGACTAGGCCCCCCTCGGCAGCAGCTCAAGCCTAGGTCCGTTCCCTCGGCGTGGAGCCCTTGAGTACGCTGCTCGCGCGATACAGTGACACAAAATCTTACATCACTGCGACAACATTGCACATATCACCTCCACACACGTGCACGCATACACGCTTACACATGCAAGTGGAAGGGTTTTATCTTTTTTCCCTTATCAAACTGAAATAGTTTAGAATATTATCCGATACGAAATGTATATATAAGAGTTGTTGAGTTATGTATGCTTGGTACACATATATGTTTCAACAACTCATATATGTATGAATAGTTAGCTTAGGTTAGCTTACATAGGTCGCGAATTGCATGTATCAGGCAACAGCCAAAGCCGAGGTGTGTCGCGCACCCTTGAGCTAGTTGTCAAAATAAAATCGGCTGAGTGCCTTAAGCGCTCGCCTTAGTAGTCCGGTGAAGCTGTTAAGACCTTGCTTGGTCAATAGAGTAGTCGGTTCGAAAAAAATAAAAAAGATATTTTATTATTAATAACTTTAATGATATAGATAGAGGTCTTCCTAATAGTACCTTAGATTATAAACGTATTACGTAAAGAGTTCCATAATTCAATTCTTTGCGGAACAGACAAGCGTTTATTTTTTGTATAGTCACAAAATCTTAATTATAATGGCAATGTAATGTAAATATAAATCTTTATAGTAATATTTTAAGTTATTGTTTCATTAGTTCCTTAAACACTGTAAGTGAGCACTGAGGTAGTTATATGGTGGGTTAAGGTCCCAAATATATTGCCGATGATAAACCTCATTGGACACACTGTTAGTATTTATTTATGTTACTGTAGGTGGCGTGCGCGTCGTACGTGTTTTAATAGAGCATTTCTATAATTGTAGATTGTTTTACAATTTTATATTTCTTTAATACATTTTAAAAAACGCGTGCGGAGCTGCGGGTACAGCTAGTATCAAAATAAAAAAAATGTCTGCCTGTCTGTTTGTTCCGGGTAATCTTCAAAACGGCTCGACCGATATTAACAGGAATTTCACATGTACGTGGTGCACCCTGCTGAATAACGAACGAGGCAATGACGAAAGCGGGGTGGTAGGGTTTTACAGCCCGACTGGGTCGCAACCACCATGTATATGTCGAAAAAGCCCGTCATAGTGATTCGCTTCTGCGGGTCGCGTTTCGGGATCAGCCTGTGCATATCCAGCTTTTCACAGGCCGGCATGACAGCGGCGACCGGCGATGGATAATGTGTCACTCGGTGGTCGCCCTTGTTGTTGGATTGCACTGTGTTTACCATCAGGCATAGTGTAGTCATTTTGCCGTGCATCAATGAAAAAAAAAGTTTTTTTTCATTTGAATTTTCTAACAAGACGGTGGCCCGCTTTTTAGTACTTTCTAGGGAGTTTTTGTAGCAAGTCAGAATCCATGCTCCGTGGATATAATTTTCCATCCAATTCAATTGTGCACAATAACCAAACTATATTACGCAATACACCACCAATATCAAAAAATATAATACAAGATTATGAATAAATCATAAAATCCACTACATAACATTCCAAGATACCGCCAAAAACTCGATTTTATTTTCACTTCCTGTACTTTTAGATTTTCGTGAAAAGGAATGTTGTAGGTATCTTGGAATAAGAAATAATATACGTTTCAATTATTTTAAGAAATGTCTGTCTGTTTTTTTGTCACTGCTAAAGTATTACGTTTGCAATAAAACAAGAATATCATAAAGCATATCCTAAACTAACATTTAGTCTTAGTTTTGTAGAGTGATGGTCATTAAATATTGTCTAAGCACACTGGCCAGCGTGCTGGCCATTAAATATTGTCTATGCACACTGCCCTTTTTGAAAGTGAACGACATGTTCGATGTGACAGTCTGATATATATTTTTCCTCAAGATACAAGTCCATAATTAAAAGTCTCGATTGCAAAATCAGTGTTTAATTTATCACATACATATTATATTGAACACGCCCCAAAATTGGTGACCCTGACGTGATAAATACCGACGTGATACATAATAAATAGCAACGTAAGCAAGGTCGCCCCAAAATTGGTGACCCCGACGTGATACATAATAAATAGCGACGTAAACAAGGTCGCCCCAAAAGTTTCAATAAAATCGGTTCACTCTATCAAAAGTTATTGTAAGACGCGACTTAAGTGCGAGAGATAAGTAGATAATAAACCTATAGGACAATTAAAAAATAAACAAACTACGGATTAAGTTATAAGTTTTTTAAACGTAACACATATTTAACTTGTTTATCAGGACTTCAAAGAAATGTACGACCTAACAGCAGATCCCTACGAGATGGAGAACGTAATCAACGAAGTGTTTCCTGCAATAAGACATTGGTACAGGTTGATGTTGACACAGATGTTGATTTGCTCGGGCGCTCGCAATTGCAATAACCCTTTCGACGAACCCAGATCTTATTTTACTACACTGTTAATATAATTATGTCTACCAACACATTATTGTATTGTATTCCACGGTTCTTATTAGACAAGACATTTGGAATAGCCATTACGTCGAAAATTCAAATATTTTTATCTAAGGTTGGATTGTAGTAAATAATAATATAGATACATACACTATTCGTGACCTTTAATATTTACTGTTAATAGTATCTAATAAGAACGTATGGTATAAATTAATTAGTTACCTAAAATAGAGTTAAAAAAAGATACACCTAAGTTTAAATTGTATCAATGTTTAAAATCGAGATTAAATGTAATGGATGAATATTTTTTGAGTTTTATTTTAATATAATTACAGCATTCGCCAAACTTCTTAATCACTCTGAATATATAACAGGTATTCTGTTATATTCGGTATTCTGTACTAGTGTTGTATAGGTGGTAGAGCCACGCTGAAGCCATTATTGATTTCAGCATGAATGGGTCGGCTCGCCCGGTGTACTACCACCCGACCCACAGAAAACCGACGTGAAGTAACAGTGCTTGCATTGTTGCGTTTCGTTCAGTCAGCGAGAGCGCCGAAGGCCCACCTCCTCTCCCCTTCCCCAAACGCAGGCTGGCAACGCATTTGCGACGCCCCTGGTGTTGCTAGTGTCTATGGACGGCGGTGATCACTTAACATCACATGACTAAATTTCCGGTTAATATGTTTTTCAAAAGTTCTTATTTTATTTTTGGCAAACAATCTTCTAGTAGATTGTTACTACCATTGTCGAGTAGGTATTAATATTACAAGATTCTTGCGATCGTTTCATTGAACTAACAAGATGGTGGCCATCTTGTTAGAACTTTCCAGGGCGTTTTATGGCAAGTCAGAGTCCATGCTTCGTATTATTTCCCATCCACTTCAGTTGTGCACAATAACCAAACTATATTACGTAAAACACAATACAAAATATAGAGCCAAAAAAGTTTATGAATCAAATATAAAACCCCCTACAAGACATTACAAGATCCCACCAAAAACTCTTTGAAAGTTTTTATGACTTAAAAACTGATAAATAATAAATCGCCATAAAACTGTGCTATATCCCAATTAATATTATTAATGTTTACTTATACATGTATCGAGATAATTTATACATATAATAAAAATAAAGTGTCTGTATGGAGTATCAACATAGTTTTTTTTTACTATTTGGGTACGAAAGTATACACGTTACTGATAACAAAAATGCAATTTTTATAATTTTGTCGGTCTGTCTGTTTGTCCGGTTAATCTCCGAAACGGCTGGACCAATTTTGACGGGAATTTCACTCGCAAATAACTGAAATAACAGCGGATTACTTAGGCTACTCTAAATTAGACTAGCTATTAACCGCGGCTTTGTCTGCAATGCGATTTCCAAAACGGTTTGATCGATTTTCACGGGACTTTCACCAACAGTTAGCTGACCTTATAAAAAGCAATTTAGTTTATTTTAATTTAGACTATCTGTTAACCGTGGCTTCGCCCGCAGTATTACCTCCAAAATGGTAAGACCGATTTTCATGGGACTTTCACTGGTAGATAGCGAGCGTAATAAAAAATAATTAAGGTTATTCTATTTTAGACTAGCTGTTACCCGCGACTTTGTCTGCATGAAATTTAGCAAGATTTCAAATCATTCTTTATTTTTAATAAGAGGAATAATTAGACATTATAATTCCGCCCGCTTTGACCAATATGGAAGTGTCAGTGTGTACGATAGGTATGACCGGTCATCCGTCCATTGTATTAGTGTCCGCGTACCTCTCACCGAATAAAGAGTTGTTACAAACCGATTTGCGAGCGTTGCTTAATTTAGGAAACTCAGTTATTATAGCGGGGGACCTCAACTGCGGGAACGTTATCTGGAATAGTCCGAGAACCTCTCGTAACGGGAGGATACTCGACAAACGAGGTAGGGTTCTCGCATTTGACGCTATAGTCCCTCCAGAACCCACCCATTATCAGGATAACTGT
>MU158961.1:404357-472950 GCA_015888305.1 Antheraea pernyi
ACACCAGACTAGGCCCCCCTCGGCAACGGCTCAAGCCTAGGTCCGTTCCCTCGGCGTGGAGCCCTTGAGTACGTTGCTCGCGCGATACAGTGACACAAAATCTTACATCACTGCGACAACATTGCACATATCACCTCCACACACGTGCACGCATACACGCTTACACATGCAAGTAGAAGGGTTTTATCTTTTTTCCCTTATCAAACTGAAATAGTTTAGAATATTATCCGATACGAAATGTATATATAAGTTCACTTACAGTGTTTAAGGAACTAATGAAACAATAACTTAAAATATTACTATAAAGATTTATATTTACATTACATTGCCATTATAATTAAGATTTTGTGACTATACAAAAAATAAACGCTTGTCTGTTCCGCAAAGAATTGAATTATGGAACTCTTTACGTAATACGTTTATAATCTAAGGTACTATTAGGAAGACCTCTATCTATATCATTAAAGTTATTAATAATAAAATATCTTTTTTATTTTTTTCGAACCGACTACTCTATTGACCAAGCAAGGTCTTAACAGCTTCACCGGACTACTAAGGCGAGCGCTTAAGGCACTAAAAAAGATATTTTATTATTAATAACTTTAATGATATAGATAGAGGTCTTCCTAATAGTACCTTAGATTATAAACGTATTACGTAAAGAGTTCCATAATTCAATTCTTTGCGGAACAGACAAGCGTTTATTTTTTGTATAGTCACAAAATCTTAATTATAATGGCAATGTAATGTAAATATAAATATTTATAGTAATATTTTAAGTTATTGTTTCATTAGTTCCTTAAACACTGTAAGTGAGCACTGAGGTAGTTATATGGTGGGTTAAGGTCCCAAATATATTGCCGATGATAAACCTCATTGGACACACTGTTAGTATTTATTTATGTTACTGTAGGTGGCGTGCGCGT
This sequence comes from Antheraea pernyi, assembly GCA_015888305.1. Classification (NCBI taxonomy): domain Eukaryota; kingdom Metazoa; phylum Arthropoda; class Insecta; order Lepidoptera; family Saturniidae; genus Antheraea; species Antheraea pernyi. The sequence continues at coordinate 405,284 of MU158961.1, forward strand.
CGTACGTGTTTTAATAGAGCATTTCTATAATTGTAGATTGTTTTACAATTTTATATTTCTTTAATACATTTTAAAAAACGCGTGCGGAGCTGCGGGTACAGCTAGTATCAAAATAAAAAAAATGTCTGCCTGTCTCTTTGTTCCGGGTAATCTTCGAAACGGCTCGACCGATATTAACAGGAATTTCACTGCCAGATAGTTGAAATTACAGCGGGTTACTTAGGCTACTTTCAATTAGACTAGCTATTAACTGCGGCTTCGTCCGCAATGCTAACTCCGAAACGGTTGGACCGATTTTCACAGAATTTTCATCGGCTGATAGAAGACATTATAACAAGTAATTTAATCTTTTTTAATTTAGACTAGCTGTTAACCGTGGTTTCGCCCGCAGTAGTATCTCCAAAACGGTTAGACCGATCGTTACGGGACTTTCACCGACAAATAACGAACATCATAAAAAGTAATTTAGCCTTTTTTAATTTGGACTAGCTGTTAACCTTGGCTTCGCCCGTAGTGCTATCTCCGAAACAGTTAGACTGTTTTTACGGGACTTCCACCGGCAGATAGTTGATCTTATAGGAAGTTCTTTAGGTTATTCTATTTTAGACTAGCTGTTACCTACGACTATACAGTTATATAGTGTGTTAAGGTTCCAAATATGTTGTTGATGATAACCCCTATTTCACACACTGTTAGTATTTATATATCTAATGTATACGTGACACGTTACTATAGGTGACGTGCGTGTCGTACTTATAATTGTTTTAAAGAGCATTTGTATAATTGTGCATGGTCTCAGAATTTTAAATTTCTTTAATACATTTTTTTTTAAAACGCGTATGGAGTTGCGAGTACAGCTAGTATTATTAATAATATTTTGTTACTGGTCATCGGCGAAGAGTGTCGGATTTTTCAGTCGGTTTTGTGATCGTGAGCGACTACGGGACTTGAAATCGTGCTCGCCGCGCCACACTAAAATCATTAAAAACGGTTTTTTTAAGTAACAAAAATAAGAACTAAAAATGTTAAATTTTTTCTTGTTATTGTGCTATCTCGCGCATATTGCAGTTGCTGACGAACCGAAAAGACCTAATTTTGTTGTTATTTTAACTGACGATCAAGACGTAGTATTGGGTGGAATGGTTAGTATATAAATGTTAGTTGATCGATTAATGAATAAATGATTTAGTGAAACGAAATGTTGTTTTATTTTATTTCAGAATCCAATGAAGAATGTACAACGGTTGATCGCAAATGAGGGTGTAACATTCATAAACTCTGTAAGTTGACCTACCTTGTAATCATTTAACGTTATTTTGGAGTCAATTAACTGTTATTTCCTGACTCTGTTGTTTTATAATATAAGACGATTATTGGGAGTATAAACACTGAGGTACTTCTACAGTTTATATAAACGTTCAACTTTAAATTCGTATGCGTTAATATGTTCATAACACAATGTTACTACTCCTTTAAAATCTTTACTAGTATTATAAATGCTAATGTCCGTTTGTTTGTTTGTTTGTTATACTTTCACGTATTTACTACTTAACCGATCAGCTTTGCGAGAGCTTTGCGGAACGAATAACCCGTTCATAAGTCACAGAATTCCAAAGGTCGAATTAGAATTTTGTCCTTGTTAATCATACGGAAAAGTCTAAATCGCGATGAGGCTCTTTTTAGTATTAAAACTAAGTTAACACAGTCATCTTTTCGAATTTACCTCTACCACCTTAAAAAATAAAGGATATTGTTGATACAGCTGAATAAATAAAATTAATTCGTGCATATCGGCATCGGCTGTAACGATTTAAAACACATTTTATTACGTTTAGGTAACGTTTTTTAAGCTTAATTATATTCATTCTTAAAAGTATTATGAATAACTCTGAAAGCCTATGTCATGGCGCCATCTCGTAAATGGTAAAACTTGGTTCGTCGCATGACATCATACTGTAGTCCATTGAAATGTTACAAGAGCTTTGCATTTTTTAGAGGACGCAATTTTATTTTTGGGACATGTCAATAGAAACTTTACCCCAAGTTTGTGGGGTTGCCGCCCTTGTCCCCCGGCCACCATCTTGGAAAAAGGGGTGCGAAAAACTTTTTCGCGATATCTCGGAAACTATGCGTCCTACAAAAAATTCGTAATGATTTAATTTGTAGCAAATCGCTATGCCTACAAATATGTTGATATAACTTTTTGCCCTAAATTTAAAATTAAAGAAGTTATAAGCAAAAAAGTGAGAAAATTTCTACAAAAATTTACGTATAATAATAATAGTTGTTCATTTCTCGCCAAATGGTAACTTGGACCTTTTCTACCTGCTTAACATTCTCAAAAATACACTCCTCTTAGAAATTACTATAAACAACAATGATTATGTAAGTGATATAGTAAGGAAAACAGTTAGGAGTGAATAAGTTGTACGGATTTAACAAAAAAAATTAAGAATATTTACAAAGATCATAAAACTAAGTTAAACATTTCGTTTTGACCGGATTCTCATGAGCACTGACGAACCCGGTCAACTTTGGTGCGCTTTAACAGCGTTTTAAATTAATGAAATTTAAAAAAGTTTTCCTTAAAAGACCATCTACAAGATTGGTCTAATGTATTTTTTTTTTTTGTAAAATGTATTAAAAAAAGTTATAGAGCCAAAAAGAAAATTTCCATAGATTTTTTTACACTTTTTTGCTCATAACTTCTTTAATTTTAAATTTACGACAAAAAGTTATATGAACATATTTGTAGGCAAAGCTATTTGCTACAAATTATGTCTTTACGAATTTTTTGTAGGACGCATAGTATCCGAGATGTCGCGAAAAAGGTGTTTGCTCCCCTTTTTCCAAGAGTGCGGCCGGGGGACAAAGGCGGCAACCCCACAAACTTGGGGTTAAGCTTCTATTGACTCCCCACACGTTTCCCAAAAATAAAATTGCGTCCACTAAAAGATACAATATTAGGTCCTTAAATTGTAACATTTCAATGGACTACTGGTACCTCAATTTATTTTGTTAACCAACCCAACGAAATTTGGTCGCCCAGATATTGTATAGATTAAACGAAAGGAGTGAACTGAATCGTAATCTACTCTAAGTTACAGGTAATACTCCTATTAAACTTAATGTACATAAGACAATATTCTTTAGGATAACCTTGAAACATTACAGGAGTTGATAGCACCTTTGTAGAAACACCAAGCACCTAGTCTACAAAGCTTAAATATTAATTTTCATCTACTATCAAATAACCTGATATACGTATATACCTATGACCTGAATAAAAATATCTGGTTTATTAAAAAAACTTTGCAACATAATAAATGATATATTGTAAAATCATAATTTTTTTGTTAAATGTATTTTTCTTTTCATTTGTACGAAGTGTTTTTTACTAAACCATGAAATTGAAGATGTCATTAAAAACATGATCCGATATTTTGAAATCTGGGTCTTAAGAGATCAGCCAAGGGGTGTTAACATAGTTTTCGATAGCACGACCAAGTCTAGGTTAAAATACTATTTTTTAATTCAGTATGTTACATCCCCAAACTGTTGCCCGAGTCGGGCAAGCTTTCTCACGGGTCTGTACGTGCACAATCACATGACGCAAAACAATAGCCTCGGTGGTGGTTGCTACGGGATGAGCTGGAAATATCACGAGTCCCGAACTTTTGCTACGATTTTGAGCAACGCCGGGTATAAGACTTTCTACGCCGGTAAATACTTGAATCGGGTGAGAATTCTATATCTATACATATACTAAGACTGTAAACTTTTTTTTTACATGGGAAATCCCAAAGGGAGGGTTCCCTAGCCGGGCAGCTAGGGTGGGGTATGTCCGACTTGCACGGACTAAAACATGGTGCCTCTTTACACCTATTTGGCCGGGGAGCAGGAACTGCCTACGACACTTCGTCTGCTCATAAAGGGCCCCTCTGCGGCCTGAGCGGGTCAAGACAGTAGTCCCCTCAGGGATTAGCGGGCGTTACACCTCCCGACGAACTGTGGGAGTCACGCGGCACGATGCGCCTCCCCCACGCGGGCTTGCTATAGTGTAGGGCGACGTACGTGCCCGAGTCACCAGTCGGCCTTAGATCATCTCCGACCCGTCGCTCCATGTTCGTCGGCCGCGGGCAAGGAGCCTGCTGGTCTGTTCTCTCTCCCTCTCTGCCACCTCATCAGCGAGCATAATTGCCTCGCAGTATGAGGCGACGGAGTTCCACCCGGTCTCGCTCTCAACCATCTTACAGACGACAGTCGAGAACGAGAGATCCGGGCCTATGGCCGCGATGAGCTCGCGGCGTGGGACGTCCCAGGCGGGACAAACTGCTAGTGTATGCTGCGCGGTGTCCGTCGCACAGCCACAGTGATGGCACTCTGCCGCTGGCTCCCGGCCTATGCGACATAGGTAGCTCCCGAAGCAACCGTGCCCTGAGAGCATCTGCGTCAGCCGGAAGCTTAGGGTGCCACTCCGCCTGGTGAGCCATTCGACCATAACCGGCCGAACGGCTTCAATAATTAGCACGCCTGAGCTCGGTCGCTCAAGTCGTCGGCGCCATTCGTCGACTATTAATACGACTTGGTGGAGCTGTGACCTCAGCGCCTCGATTTCCCGCAGCGCCAGTCGTAGTCCTCGCTCCAGCGCCTCCACGCGTACATGGTAAAGAGACGCGTGGGCCCTCGCTTCCAGGTCCCAGGGTGGGGATCTGACTAATAGGGAGGCCGCCTCGTGCGGTATCCGCGTATGGCTCTGCCGGCCATCGCCCCGTGCGATTTGTGCAGGTGGGCGATAAAGATAAAGATTGTAAACCTAACGTGTCTGTACTTTTTAGATTTTTGTAAAAGAAATGTCGCAGGTGTTTACGAATAACTAATAAAATGCATTTCAATCAATTATAGAAATATGTCTGTTTATATGGACTCGCATCACTGCTAGAGTACTGCGTTCATGATAAAACATCTTCAAGAAAGTCATAAAGCATATCTTCGAGTAACATTTACTCTTTGTTTCATTAAAATCGATTCGGTCAAAATTTATAATACTTTTAATGAGGACGCGACTTAAGTACTAAGGAAAAGTGGATAAGTAAATGGACTTAATACAATCCAGATTACTTTATTAATTGTTGTTGTTTTTTTACATCAAATTTCACGTGGACGAAATCGTAGGTACAGCTTGTTCGTAAATAAACCAGTAGAGATTTAATATTGAGTATTAACGATAATTGTAATAAAAATATGATATTCTGTTTTAAAACATGAAATCACGTTTCATTAATAAATATTCATTACACAAATGAATATAAAGTAGCATTAATATTTATTGAAGTAAAGAGGTTAAAAAAAAAACATATTGCTTGCGGTATCATACTGCTAATTACGCACTTAGCTAAATCGCGTGACGATTGAAAATGGAGTAATGTATTATGTATTTTAATTATATAGGTATTTATATAATGAAAGGCCATGTAATAATTATTAATTGTATCAGAAACAAAGGTTTCCATATCATTTAATATACACATTTATAATTTTTATAAAGCGCTAAGTTCTAATCTTAATTTCTTTGTATAATAATGGCCTTACTTAGTTTCATTATAATAACTAAAACTATTCTGCAGAAAGATGGCCGTGTATAGACTGATAAGATTCCATTATTCGTTATCCAAATAAAGACCCCGAATTTTTTTTATTACAGTACGGTGTGAAAGAGGCCGGCGGGCCTGAGCAAGTGCCGCTAGGTTGGACAGAGTGGCACGGCCTTGTCGGTAATTCTGTTTACTACAACTATACCATATCTAACAATGGTGTTCCTACGCATTCAACAGACGAATATCTTACTGATGTAATTGTAAGTCAAAATTTTCATAATTAATAAACGCCTTCTCTGGAAAGATGGTGATTAAGAGAGTGAAAATACAGGCTACCTCTATTAAGTCACTATTGATACTGATCACTTTATTGCATAATTCACATATCTGTAAATATTCTTTTTTTTTATTGCACTTCAAAAAGTTCATAGTGCACGCCTTTCCTAAGCGGACAGACTCAAGCCAGCAATATATTGACGACATTTCTCTTCGTCTTTTTTTGGATTACTTTAACATCAGGGACAGTGCCTCGGTGTCGTGGTGTTATACAAACTTAATATTATAAACGCGAATGCGAGTTTATTTGTTCGTTTGTTACAATTTCACGCCATAAATATTCAACCTATCGCCATGAATTGCATATACATAAAAATGTTATTCCAAAAGGATAGGCCAAATCTGCATTAGCGCTAGCGAACCGAGAGCAGAAGCTAGTAATAAATAAAAATCTATAAATTCCCACTATCAAATGCTAAATCACTGCATTAGCTCCGTGTGTCTAGATAATAAAAAAAAATATTAAATATAATTTATTGACAGAGGGAACTTGGCATCAATTATATAGAAAATCAAACAGAGTCTCAGCCTTTCCTGATGGTTTTGTCTCCGCCGGCACCTCATAAACCCTTTACCCCAGCACCAAGGCATAAAGGAACTTATAGTAACGTGACCACCGTCAAGAATCCCAATTTTAATATCGTTGCTGAGGTAAGTTACCATTATAAAGATGACCATGGCAATTTTTAATGTTTTTTTTAGTAACTGACTTCAAAAAAGAGGCGCGGTTCAATTTGGTTGTATTTTTTTAATGTTTGGTACCTCATAACTTCATCATTTATAGGGGATACTTTGAAGTGGGCCCTATTTTATTATCGCCTAGATTTGTTAGACACCAGGGAAATTTTTTAAAATTGAATGTATAGTGTTTGATATATTGGTAGTTTTGACAACCTAAGACTACGTACCTAACTATAATGTTTTTTAGAGTGGATATTTTTGAAGGCAGTTTTGTTTTATATTAAAATTTTATTGTATCTATAAGTATGTATATTTTTTACCATACCAAGCCTAGGGTCTTCTTATATGTATAAGAAATAAATAATAATAGCAGGAATATAAGAATAATACTATAAAACAAGTGAAACCAGAAAAACAACACACTATCTTTTGCTAGAATTATTTAAACCGATTATTCCGATCTGATTTGATAGCTGTTGCTGTACTTTAGTTTTTTAATAAATAAAATTTCGTAATAGTTTTTTGCCTTACCATCGACGAGTAGAAGCCTTTCTAAGAATATACCTGTGTTCACGATCCTCTTGTCTACTAACTTCCAATATTTGTACATTCTTCGGCAAAACATCTCAATAATATTGAAACTTAAAATGATAATTAATTACGTTCAAATATCTACCACTAACTGGAATTAACCGTTCCCTCGTAATCGATGACCAATGATAAGATAGACAAAAAATGCTGAATAAAATTTATTTTTTTAAACAACACTAAAAACAATCACTAATAAATTAATTATACAGGACAAACACTGGCTTCTAAGGATGCCTCCATCCCCTTTACCAGAGACAATGATACAGGAACTAGATAGAGTGTACGCGTCACGTTGGGAAGCGCTGCTCGCTGTCGACGAAATGGTGGCAGACATTATAAAAGCACTGGAAACCAATGCTTTATTGGATAATACACATATTATATACACTTCTGATAATGGTTTTCACATGGGTGAGTTTAAATTGTTACTTTCTTTATATATACCTATGATATAATGATTACTAACCTCGGATAACACCACACTCCTATTTGAAAACAATTATATAGAATTAGTAGCTGTTACCCGCGGCTCCACACGCGATTTTTAATGTATTAAATAAATCTAAAATTGTGAGTAGAAGTGTAAATTACAGAAATGCTCTTTCAAAAATATTTCTAAGCACGACACGCACGTCATCTACTGTAACGTATACATTAGATGTGCGAATACTAACAGTGTTGAATGGGATGGGATTTATCATCAGCAACATATTTACATGGAACTTTAAACTGCTATATACCACCCTCAGTGCTCACTTACACTATATAAAAAGTAATAAAGATATTAATCTATACATTATCGAACAATATAGATATAATATGCCCATATTGTCGATATAATTAAGTTATTACTATACGTTGCTATAATTTAAATCACATACAAACATATGACTTTCAATTATATTTATTCTTGGAGTCCAGTACAGCGCACGTCTCATGCACATGTTTCCAGTAAACAACATATTTTTGATCAATCTCACACGGACCAATGCACAAGTAACAAACAGTTCATCAATACATATCACTACAAAGTGTAAAATAAAGTCTTCTGCCACGTCTGTCTGAATGTCTGTTCGCAATACGCTCAAAAACTACAGAACGCATTTTCATGTCGTTTTCAGCAATATATAACATGATTCTTGGGAAAAGTTTAGGTATAATTTGTCTTATTATCATGGCGGGCAACGTCTGCCGAACCCGCTAGCTTAAAATAAAATAGCTCATTAGTTAGTTATTTGCCCGTAAAATTCCCGTTCAAAAAAGGCCAGCCGTTTCGGAGATTACCCGGAACAAACAGACAGACATAACTATAAAATTTAAAAAAATATATTGTTATTTGTAGCCATTTGCATTCACCAAAAATTATTTGTATTGATATTACATGCACACACTTTATTTTATAATTACAAATCAAAAATTGGAAACAAAACTAACGTAGAATAAAGTTTTTGAATAGGAACGCAAAATAAACTCTGAAAAGGTTTGCGACAGAACGTTACCATGTTACCATGGCAACGTATATAATACTAACGCTAATAAGCAGCGGAAATTTAAAATTTAAAAAATTTCAAATATGACATGACAACAGGCGGTTTGTCCTCGCAAGGTCATTTATCTTCACGCGAGTTAATATGCTTTTTCAGTTTATGGCGTAGTTTGTTCTTTTTCTCTCTCTTTCTGTAAAAGTACATATTTCCATCCTTTTCTTTTAGATAAGTTTCCTTAAAAACGTTGCCTTTGAAAATACGTTAGACGTTGAAACATGATGCATATCGCGAGCAAAAAATTTTTGTTTCACATCACATTTCTTATTCTGTTGTTAAATTCGTTTTAATAAAATGAATATTATTCTGCAACATATTATTGAATTAAATGCATGTTTGCCGACGTAGAACCCTCTCGGCAGTTAGATGAATACTGGCTGGTACAATATACAATTTAGAAAGAATAAGATCTAATCTATGTCACCCAGAGATAATGTAGCTATATAGATAGATGTAAATAGATAATCGGATAATTCCAAATGTAACATCCCATAAACGAACTTTACGTACTTACCATAATATTATAGATAAATATTAATTAATACTTAGAAAATCGATTAGTCAAAATCGTATGCATGTTTTCTTTTTCTATATAATTTAGTTTATACGTTTCCTTTATAAATTTCTACCAATTTCAGGTCAATTCTCCCAATTTTTTAACAAGCGCCAACCTTACGAAACTGACATAAAAGTGCCCCTCATAATAAAAGGTCCGGGTATCAAAAAGAATGTACGAAATCATCAACCAGTTGTGAATATAGATTTAGCACCGACTATCATTAACTTAGCTGGTCTGGAAGTACCGGAGAGTATGGACGGCAAACCCATCAACATGCAAAACGAGCAAATAACTGAAAGAAATATGCTTATTGAGGATTACGGAGAAGGCAGAGACGATACAGTTGATGAAAAATGCCCTTGGAAATACGATAGCTATAATATTGCTGTAAGTGGTTTCAATTTTATAAACTTAGCAACATAAACATCCTATACATATTTATTAGTGAGTAGCTGTTCTTGCGACTTCGTCCGCGTGCAACCTGATGAACAAAATAGCCACTAATAAAATCATTCGTCAATTATAAAGTCTACTATCTATTTTTCTGTCGTACTTAAGTCGCGTCGTCATTAAAATTACAATAACTTTTAATGGAAACAGAAACAATGGCTAAATGTTACTCGAAGATATACTTTATGATTTTCTTGAAAAGGTTTTATCATGAACGCAGTATTTTGGCAATGATGCGTGTTCAATCAAACAGACAGACATTGCTAAAAATTATTAAAATGCATTTTTTTCCTTTTTTTTTTGTTTAACTTTATTTTTGGCAACGAATCTTTTAGATTATTGCTGCCATTGTCGAGTAGTTAATAGTATTACAAGTTTTTCTTCCATTCCATTTTTAGCAACCAGTCTTCTAATACACTATTACTGCCATTGTCAAGTGAGTATCGATATTACAAGTTACTTGATATAATTTCAATGAACTAACAAGATGGTGGCCATCTTGTTAGAACTTTCCATGGAGTTTTTGTGGCATCTCAGAATTCATGGTCCGTGGTATTATTTTCCATTCACTTCACTTATGCACAATAAACAAACTATATTACATAAAACACCACCAATTTTACGCATATAGAGTCAAGTAACGCAAGATTATAAATAAAAAATAAAATCCACTACATGACAGACCAAGATCCCGCCAAAAACTCCATTTTATTTTTTATTCCTAGAAACCGGCAACATTTTTTTACAAACATCTAGAAAGTACAGATACATTAGATTTACATTCTTATTATATGTATATGTTTAATAAAACCTACTTCGCATGGTGATAGGGCCCTAATGCCGGCCTGGCAATCTATCAACCTAGGGTTGAAAATCTTTCGTCTAGCACCTATATAAATAACATGGAAATGATAGCTACTTAAATTAAAATGTCGTGTATTAACAAAATTCCATTGAGTTATATCACCTGTGATATATCACTAATAGTTAACACAGAGCTGCGGCTGAGAACGTCAAATAGACTCATGTAAAATTATCACACTGCCAATATTATTTCAGGGTTGCACAATACGTAAAGAAAGATTCCGATTTCACTTAAAAAGATATTCATTTTCACGAGTGATATATCACTGTTAGTTATTATTGAGTAGCGACAAAGCACGACGAAAATAGACTCAAGCGGTATAATCACACTGGCAGAATTATTTTAGCGTTGAACAAATATGTAAATAAAGATTCCGATTTCACTTAAACAGATATTCATTTTCAAAAGTGATATATCACTGTTAGTTATAACTAAGTCGCGTCAGAGCACGGCAACGGCAAATATACTTAAGTGAAATCATCACACCTCTAGAATTATTTCAGGGTTGTACAATAACCTAATTTCTCCACTCTAATAAGAAAAGAGTTGTATAATACGTAAATAGTGCTTCCAATTTCATTTAGCCCTAGTCAACTAATCTATATTCAATGTTACGTAATAAACAAAATATTCTTCAAGTGGACTACGTAAATGAAAACTCAAATATTGCCAACATTAGTTAATGTAAATAAGAACTTGTTACATGGCACGGAAGTTCTTTTAATTAGCATCGAAATAAAATAAAATAAATGTTGAATTACGATTACACACAGCGACAAGACATGTCAGAATTGTGAGCGCCACAAATAGCTTGCTTGCATCTCATGAATTGGTGTTTCGTCATTCACCTAGCCTTGCACGGACACAGATAGCACATTCGACGTAGGATTAGCAGAGACTTCTATGTTTGAATGGTCTGCTCAGAATATCCTGCATCATGACCTTGATATCACCCCTCAAAGTCATAATCTGCAGTCGCTTTCATAGCCAGGGATGACTGTAAATCACGTCCTACCTAGTGTATGGCCTATGACCTTAAGCGCACCGCTTAATTCACAATTATTATTTTTTTATGTCATAGGTGGCAAACGAACAGGCGGGTCACCTGATGTTATGTGATCATCACCGTCCATGAACACTAACAACACCAGAGGAGTCGCAAGTGCGTTGTCACCCTTTGGGGGGAAAAGTTAGGGGGAGACGGGGAGGGAGAGGGGAGAGGAGGTGGGCCTCCGGCGCTCTCACTGACCGAACGAAACGCAACAATGCAAGCACTGCTACTTCACGTCGGTTTTCTATGAGTGGGTGGTACTACCCCGGGCGAGCCGACCCATTCATGCTGAAACTAGTAGTAGTTTCAACGTGGCTTTACCACCATTAAATACTATTTACTCGTAATGGGAAGGTAGAGAAGGATGCAATGGCCAGGGGTACGCGTAACTATATAGGTACACTCGACTTTCGTGCAGAAGGACGTCGTCGAACGGACGAATGTTTAGTTGTCCAGGGTTAAATCCATTCTCTTTTAATTCGTTCCCATTTATAAATTTATTAGCACGTGAAAGGATTATTCAAATTAACTACTTTAGTAGCTAGGCCCGCGCTTGTTCTTTTACGCACGTAACTTATTATGATAAATGATTTATTAACAATTGATACGTGAAATCGGTCGTGCGCGTGTATAGATGTGTTTAAACAAATAACTTAGTCTAAAAGTTTAAATGGCCAGTCCCTGGTTAGTCTTAGTATATAAGCATCATCACAACCTCATGTGAGAGTGTATACAAACGAAAACCTATCAAGCATATGTGCTGATTCGAACAAATAGAGTAAAAAAAAAGTCACACTATTGCATCGCAATTGCAGTAAAATTGCTGTCTCTATGTTTTGAATTGAATACTTATTCGTTGAATGTTTTCCAATGTTTGCGTGTTACGTAATAATTGGCCCTCTCAAAAGCAGTTTTCCAAGAAGATATATTAAACTGGGATTAGTTATATCAGTGTTTGTAAATTTTATTTTAGCTATGCCGTCTGGAGTACGACTGCAAGTGTCAAGATGCAAAGAACAACACTTTTGCATGCTTGAGACACATCGGTGAACGAATAAATAAGAAGTATTGTTTGTTTGCCGATAACGAGGTAAGTCGGAATGATGATAGATAAATTGAATTTTCTGAACTGATTTTTGTACAAAAATTTACCACTGAACTGTTGAAATCCATAATGGCTTAAACTCCATATACATGAATGAAACGAAAATAAACACCCTATGACACACTGGCCAACAGTGAAATTGGCTCAAATTTTAAAAGTATAGTCCGCCATTTTGAGATCTGTGTCTTAAAGAAACAGCCGAGGGTTAACAGTCGCCTTGTACGATATCTGTCTTGTCATACTGTTTGATATTCGTTATACATGTTGATGTAACTAAAAAATCAGTATTTTATATTTCTAATACATTAAGAACATGCAATTATCTTAATTTCCATATAGTCACACAAAGACCGCTGCACTAATAGTGGAAAAGAACTCGAAAAAGCACCAAAATCAGTTTTGAAGTTTCTTCTAAATTTTTGTTGGTAACGTTGCTATCAAAAGCAATTAAAGTAAGGTTAGACCAGTGGTAATACTTTTCTGACCAAGAGCAACATAGCCTTTATGTCATACAATAAACTAGCTGGCTCGGCGGACGTTGACCTGACCTGATAACAAGAAAAAACTTGACAACTATATACCTAAGCCTTCCTCATGAATCCGTTTTTGAGTTTATCGTGAACAGATAGACAGACGTGGCAAAGGACCTTGTTTTATACTATGTAATGATGTATAGGACAAATAAAAAATAATCAAAACGCAGATCGAGTCATTAATAAGTTTTTAAAATGTAACATATTTTACTTGTTTACCAGAACTTCAAAGAAATGTACGACCTAGCAGCAGATCCCTACGAGATGGAGAACGTAATCAAGCAAGAGTTTCCTGCAATAAGACATTGGTACAGGTTGATGTTGACACAAATGTTGATTTGCTCGGGCGCTCGCAATTGCAATAACCCTTTCGACGAACCCAGTCATCAACGAAGTGTTTTCTGCAATAAGACATTGGTACAGGTTGATGTTGACGAGCGCTCACAATTGCAAAACCCTTTCGACGAACCCAGATCTTATTTTACTACCCTATTAATATAATTATGTCTCCAATACATTGTATTGTATTCCACGGTTCTTACTAGACAAGACATTTGGAAGAGCAATTATGTCGAAAATTCAAATATTTCTATCTAAGGTTGGGTGGTAATTTGGAACCCCACTTTGTTTTTTGAGTATTTTAAGAAAACTATGTGACTAATGATCACAAAAATGTTTTTTGTATTTAAAAATTATCAACTATTATATTAGAAACGAATTTATAAAATAAAATCACTCATTATAGGAAAAATATTGCTTTATTGGAAAAATTAAAAAAATGTGTTCGAAGCTCTGGTGCTGGTATTATGGAACCCGGGTTCCAAATTACAAGTATAAAATAAATTTACATACAAAAATCGCAAATATAATACTCCGCGTCCAATCCTGAGCATTCAATGTGTGCCCACATCCTACACTGCACTGAATCCAAGTTTCACCCTGTTGATCATTGGAATAATTTTCCGAGCAAAAAATGCAACAAGCGTCATCTTGATTCGTGGGCTGGGCATGCGCGATCACATTTTGTGTCACTACAGTGTCACCTGAAGAAACACGAGCTCTTCCCCGACCTCTTCCCCGACTTCTTCCTCTCTACGTTATAGACTTGATTGACTCCTCCATGTTGCTTTTTGTAAGGAGACCCGGTCAATAAAGTAGCACCAGATGACTTACGAACTCTGTTAGATCTTTTATTGTTTGGTGTCGGCACCGGTAAGATGTGTTCAGAAAGAACAACAGGATTGCTATCAATCACTTAAGGAGAAGACTGATTTGCCTGTCCACTAGGGCCTTGAAGTTCTGGCTTGTCATTTGAACTGCAATATGCGTACTTGTAGATGGTAGATGAGGGTCATTATTAGTAGCTTGAGGTTGAAGAGTGGTCTCATCTGAGCTTGCTAGGTAGTCGACTTAAGTAAAGACGTTTGTATAAATCGGGTAAATACCAGTTTTTCTGAACCCATTTACAGCAATAGCTCCTGTTTGGCAGCTATGATAAGTACGTCCCAGTAATTCAGATATTTCGTATGGACTTAACATCTGATTGGAATTGAGTAACCACTGTCTAATTTCTTCACTGTAATACGTTTTACGTTTTGTAGTACGTTTAGAACCCAGAAAAAAAGGTATTAAATGCATTGCGGGTAAATTGGAACCCGGTTCCATATTACCTGCACCTATCGGGTTCCAAAATCAAAACCTTACTTTGTTACCAAATAATCAAGAAAACAAAAACTAGTTCAAATAAATCTTAAAACTTACTTCTGACAATGTACGATTCACAACCAATCTATCGGCGATACTTTTTTGTAATTTAAATTAAAAATACTCGAATATGATTCAGAAGCTCATTCTTTTATTCCTTGTTATATGTCACATTTTTTATAACCTCTTTATTACTATGGCAACCTTATGTTCCAGCTCGTGGTAACAACAAAACGATTATACAGACAATGTGAACTTATGCGTATATACTTCGTGTAATACCTACTGTATTTACTTTTAGACAGAAGCAAAAGTGTTGACAGTATTAGGAAATAAAAGTAAAACACATTTGCAGGTGACACAACATTTCAAATTCTTATGACAGGTCCAAACTCGATGCAAAAATGGCGCTAGTGGTACTAATACGTGCAATGACATTAGTTCGAAGTAATTTCATAGGTTTTCAACAAATGTAGTTGTCTGTTCCTGGGATATTAAGGGGTTCCTAATTATCAGCAGGTTCCAAATTACCACCTCTTCTTCTAATATTTACTGTTAATAGTATTTAGTAAGAGCATATTAATATGAATACTAGTCCGAAGTGTACCTATTCTTCATAAAATAAAACTCCATCACCTTTTTTACTTATTATCTATATTCAGCATCAAGACAATGACATCCCATGAAAAAACAAAAGCCTCGAGAACTATGACAGTATCTTTTTTTCAATTCAAATTATTTCTTACTAACCAGTTTCTAAACATAATATATTATTCTCCCTATTTAATTATAAAAATATATTTAAAGGAAACATTACAACAAAGATTACAATATGGTATGAATTAATTTGTTACCTAAAATAGAGTTAAAAAAATGATATATAGTCCGCGTCAAACGTTTAAACCGCTCTCAAGTAGATGCGCAGAACACAAATTTCGGTATCAGAGGGACGTAGTGAGGTAAAAGGGGCAAGCTCACCCTCGCGCTTACTACGCCTCCTATTTCACCCATGTTGACACATGTGTCCTGTCATTAATAGTTGCAGTACAGTCGCATTCAGAAGTGAATTTAGTTTTGTTGTTGTTAATTACATGTTATTGTTATTTTTGTTATTTTCTTTTTCTTGTATATTTGTCATTATTAGAAGACCCATCCACTTTGAAAAATGATATTTCTATAAAAGGCGTTGTTTGTTTTATTTTTAATATAAATTATTTATTAATTATGAATGTGTTTTATTCACAATAACGGTATTGTAACACGCATAATATCTGCACAATATATGGTACTAGAAATATTTAACAAATAGAAATAAATACTACATAAAGGCGAAATATTATTTGGATTTAATTATAACTGACAAATACATGATGTGGCGAACTGTTAATATTTTAGCTTTATCATCATTCAGCTCGTCCATTTTTAGTTTTTACTGTTATTTATTTTCCCCAGATTTAATTTTTATCGTTTGTTTTTATCTCTAATTTTTTGCAAATATTCTATATGTACACATATATTGTATGTATTGTCTGTTCAATTCATATAAACAGGTTTTCGTAAACCAGCTGTTAAACCGATTACAAGACGACACAATCGGAATCAAACTTTCATTTCCCATACAGAATATTCTGAAAGTAGCAGTTATATATTATATTATACTGCTACGTTTTTATTAGTTAACTAGCTGACCCGTGCAACTTCGTCGGCGCCAAATCGGTTATCAATGGTGTTAATTGTATTTTTTAACGTGAAAAATTTTAATAAACCTAAATCCTTATTGCCGTCACGCCTACAGTTTCCAATTGTGAATTCAAACTATCAAAGGACTCACTCAAACATATACCCAGATGGTATGCGAGAAATCTTTTAGAATAAGCCTACAACCCGTTCGTAGCATCATCTACCGGGTTCAATTAAAATAAAAACTAACCTACATATACTGGCAGTAATGTGAAAAAAGCTTTAGAGGTCTATGGACCCCCAGTTTCTAACGAAGTTCCTTTCCCTTTTTTGTAGACGTTTACTTTAGTCAGTAGAATTTCCATTATAACATATCAAGTTGATGGAGTTAAATTGTAAATTAAACGATAAAATATATTCATAAAATAAATAATGATAAATGAAACACTGAATGATATCATAACTATTTTCAACTTGTATTAAGACTTTTTCACACTCCATTGTATTGAAGAAAAATATAAATATTATTAAAAAGATATGAGCACAACGCGTCAAATGTCACTTGCCTGTAACTATTTGTCTAAGAGCTAGCAATGGTTTCGACCCGTAGACGTTTACTATACAGTCATTATAGTTTACATTATAAAATATCAAGTTGATAGAGTTAAATTGTAAATTAAACGATAAAATTTATTCATAAAATAAGTAATGATAAATTAAATACAAATTAAATTAAACGTTGCGTTTATTAGTGCATATCGCACCTTACAGGCAAACATTTTGATTTTTATATAATTTTAGAATGTTTTATTTTTCACTAATTTTGAAACGCTACAAAAACATGAAATTATTCTTGCCCGATATTAACAATAATGTTTCCGATGCTATTTTTTATAAATAAAAAAAGTAAGTTCAAACCATGTTAAGATAGCTGTAATTTTAATATTATTTTATATAAACATAAAAGAGGCTAAATTAAAAATAATATGTATAGATTAACTTAGCTACAGCTATAGTTTAGCGCAACATTGGCTGTATGACAAAGATAGCAATAATTGTGGTAGCGTCTGTTATAGACGCATGTATTCAAGATGGCGTCAGTCGCAAGTCATATGTCTACGTTTATCGTTGTTTTTCTTTGTTTAATGGTGCAATATCAATAGCATAATGGATAATAAAATGAAATATGTTATTTGCAATGGAAAAAATAAAATGGTTTGAAGTGAATTATTTTATTTATAAAGAATATCATCGGGCAGATTATTGTAAATAACAACATTGTCTGGGAGTGATAAATTCATGTTTTAATAGCGTTTAAAAATTACTAAATAAAAAAATCTTAAAATTATTTATACATCTAAATTGTGACCTGTACAGGTATGATGCGCAATAAAACACAACGTTAAACAGCTACGTTACATCGATTTTCACGGGACTTTCACTGGTATATAGCGAACCTAATAAAAAGTAATTGTAGTTATTCTATTTTAGACTAGCTGTTACCCGCGACTTTGTCTGCATGAAATTTACCAAGATTTCAACTCATTTTTTATTTTAATTTTAATAAAAGAAATAATTATCGGTTTATTGTTTACAATTCGACATTATAATTATTAATAACATTAAATATATAGAGATCTTCCTAATAAGATCTTAGATTATAAACGTATTACGTAAAGAATTCCATAATACAATTTGTTGCGGAACAGACAAGCGTTTATTTTTTGTATAGTCACAAAATCTTAATTATAATAATGGCAATGTTGAATGTAATGTGAATATAAATCTTTATAATAATATTTTAAGTTATTGTTTCAGTAGTTCCATATACAGTGTAAGTGAGCACTGAGGTAGTTATATGGTTCCAAATGTATTGCCGATGACAAACCTCATTTGACATGCTCTTTGTATTTATATATCTAATGTACACGTTACATGTTACTTTTAGTGGCGTGCGCGTCGTACTTACAATTGTCTTTAAAGAGCGTTTCTGTAATTATACGTAGTCTCACAATTCTATAATTCTTTAATACGATTTTAAAAAACACGTCCGGAGCTGTTGGTACAGCTAGTTCTAAATAAAATAAGTATGCTTAATCCATGTTAAGATCGCTGTAATTTTAATATTATAATTTTTTTTTAAATCAAGGCTTAGTTGCCTGCGCGACTATGTAAGTGACATACAACTATATAACAATAAGAATGACAAGAATCTTAACAATAGCTTATATTAATTTTGTACAATTCTTTAGCATCTTTCGAAATGGGGTCAGACAATAACGAATTTTACAAACCAGTGTGGAACGAATCAGAAGCATTAAACCGAGATCTAATATCTTCGCTTCGAACACATTCTGCCAGGATGTGGTCCACATCATCGATGAGCTCACAACTCTGGGAGAGTGTTGATGGTACTTTACACATCAGGTAGGCGAACTTTTTACATGGGATGTGTCCTGAGCGTAATCTCATTCCTGTGATTGCTTAAAAAATGTCAACGAAAAAAATGAAATCTAGCTAGATCGATTTATCGTCCCCGAAACCACCTACATACTAAGTTTCACGGAAATCGCTGACGCCGTTTCCGAGATCCTGAATATATAACAATATAAAAATATACAAGAATTGCTCGTTTAAAGGTATAGATAGATATGTCCGAATAGACGAATACATATTAAAAGTAGCAAAAGACAAGAATATTGTGTTAATAAAATGCAAATAGTGACGGCATCTCTTAGCCGAAGAGAGTTAAAGAGTTATTTATTATCTTTAACAAAATATGTAAACAAAGCTATATATTATCTGCAATTTCTATTGCAGAAACAAAAAAGTTGCATGCCTTTATTCCAACAATCGAAGGTCTTCATGTAAATAGCACCAGTTCTGACATAAATTCCCTTTATAAAACTGTAAAAATTATAAAGCAAAATTGTTTTGTCTCTATTACCGTGTTATTTAATTCTTTTGTCTTTATAATATTTACTCAACAGTTTCACTATGTCTATTTTCACGGAACATCGCCCAAATATGCTAGTCCCAGATCTTAGTACAGTGGGACATACATGTACATTAATCGATATATCTCCTTAACCAATTCCGTGCCAACTTTAAAAGTTATAGTATATTTTGTGTATTTTAAGCTGCGTTTTGATGTAATAAAAAAAGGAAAAAAATGCCCAAGTTATTAAATTTTTGTTTCGAAAAATTTACTTTCGGTTTTGAACATTAACAAAAAGTTGTTTCCAAGTTTTATTTTATTTTCAAAAAGAGCAATTATTCTGCTATATAAATCGCTGCGTTTAATATTTTATTGTAAATTTGTTCAATTCAAAAACGACTTCCAAAAAATCTGAATTTCAGGTGTGACTGTAGAAGCCCATAACTTGACAAATAAACGTGATAGAAAAAAAATAATTATGCATTCACATTTATACCTACTAGAAGTCCAAATAGACTGAATATGAACGAATTTCAAAACCTCACCTTTTTTTCGTTGTCCGCTTCACGTAAAATGCCCCAGTAATAGATTTAGTCTCAATCCATCCAATACCAGTAGTTCACTTCAATATAACATGTTATACCCCTTAAATATGTTAGGGCCATAGCCCAGGGCGACAAAATTCGAAAAGCAACACTATCACTAACACACAATAAACAAAATAAAAATTTTCAACAAGTTTATTAAAAAATAATTAATATAAAAAATACCAACTAAAATATATTCATATCAAAAAATACATTACATCGTTTCACCTCACTTATATATATTATCTTCCGAGATGTCTGAAATTTAAACCGTAAAAAGATTTTAAAAAATAAATGGTTCAGTAATCATGTTATTATTTGTAATAACATGTAATGTTTGTAACATTGTAACATGCATGTAACATTGTAATGGGTACACCAATTTAATTTATATACTACTTCGTCCACGTGGAATTTACCAAAAAAATTATGTATAAGCGTGTGCGTGCAGTACTTGATAATGTTTTGCTGCTGCTTACTGGATATTTGCGCGAAACATCAGCTATCTGCCAAAGAAAGTCCCATCAAATTGGTCCAACAGCGATTAGCCGGAAGAAACAGACAGACAGACAAAACTGTTAAAAAATGATTTTTTACTTTAAATACCGTGAATACTTTTATATATATTTAGTAGAACGTTATTATGTTGACATAACACAAATTAACACTTAATTTTATTTATTTGTAGAAATCAGCAGCCAATAAGATAGACTATTGTAAAAAAAAACATTCCTCTACTGATCGGAAATTTAAAATACATGATAATTATCATATTCTAATAGTAACTTAAGTAGTGATAGGCGAGTGCTTTGATTGGTGAATGTCAATTAAATGTCTGCAGGTTCGAATCCGGCATGTACCAACAAAATTTTCGGAATTCGGGTACATTTATTCATTTCAATTGGTAACACTAGCGGTTGACGGTGAAGGAAAGTATCGTGAGGAAACCTGAACCTGAGAAATATTCTTGTAGTACCACTGTATACCATTACATATCGACGGAAGATAGCAAAATAGTCGTAACTTAAAAAATCCAGCTTTACATCAGAGCCAAACACAATTTAATTTTTTTTTTTTATGTATAGAGCTAAAACTAGGCAAATAACTAAGGTCGTATCGATGGAAAAATTTAATCGCAGGAAAGCGAGACCCACACCATTCGAAGAGGTATTTTTTATACAAGAATATGGTAAAAAGTGATTTAGCCAAAAATGCAAGTTACGACATTTTCGCTTTCTCCCGCCGATATTATAAAACAAACTCCTCTGCCACGTCTGTCTATCTGTTCGCCTTAAGCACAAAAACTACCGAACGGAATTTCATACGGTTTTCACTAGTAGATAAAGTGTTTTTTTTTTTCGAACTGACTACGCTATTGACCAAGCAAGGTTTTAACAGCTTCACTGTACTACTACTAGTAGATAAAGTGATTCATGAGGAACGTTTAGGTATATAATTCGTCAAGGTATTTTTATTATCAGGGCGAGACAACGTCCGCCGGGCCCGCTAGTGATAATATATATGATGATAAATATAGTAATGGTATCTAATAGAGAAAGATGAGTATGTGAAAGAATTTAGAACAAAAGTTGTTAATAAAATGATAGAAATGGAAAATATGGAAGCGAAAACTGTTAATGAATGTTGGAATGAAATGGCAACATGTGTAAGGCGTGTGTAATATCTCTTGTATTATTTTCTCTTACTTTTGCTAATCGATACAAATATTTTTGTGTTTGTGAGCTCTCTAGTGATTGATACAAATCATCTTGTACTTTAGCTCTAGCAATAGCAACTGCCCTTTTTGCATTTCTTCTACATTCTACATACATTATTCTCTTATTTTCTTTAATCGTACTATCTTGGTCTTCAATACATTTCCATTCATTGAAAGCAGTTTTTTTTTCTTTCAAAGCCTTTTGTACGTCTTCGTTCCACCACCAAGTATCCTTATCTATCTTTCCTCTTCCTTTCGTTACACCAAAAACATCCTTTGCTACGTTCCTTACACATGTTGCCATTTCATTCCAACATTCATTAACAGTTTTCGCTTCCATATTTTCCATTTCTATCATTTTATTAACAACTTTTGTTCTAAATTCTTTCACATACTCATCTTTCTCTATTAGATACCATTTAATTTTGGGTGGAGCATTCGCCTGATTTCCAGCAAGTTTTAATTTTATTTTTAAATCTAACACTAATAGACGATGTTGAGTAGCTAATATCTCACCAGGCAGAACCTTGCAATCTTGCACTATTTTAATATTATTTCTTCGTAAGAGAAAATAATCAATTTGGGTAGTGTGATTACCACTATTGTATGAGATTAAGTGCTGGTCTCTTTTTTGGAAAAAAGTGTTAGCTATGGCAAGGTCAAAAGCAACTGCAGCTTGAATGAGATTTTCACCTTCTTTGTTTTTATTCCCAAAACCCCAGCCTCCATGCACTCTCTCATAACCTCCACTCTCTCTTCCCACATGCCCATTAAAATCACCTCCGATGTAGATATCCTCATTCTGTGGAATATCAATCATCACCCCATCAAAATCTTCCCAAAACTTTTCTTTTACAGCCTCATTACACCCAGCTTGCGGCGCATACACACTTATTATATTGACCGTCATCTGTCGGCGAAGATGCTACCGAGGTCCAGAGTAGGCTGGTAAAATGGCGAGAAAAACTGGAGAATGTTGGTTTGAAAATCAGTAGACTAAAAACTGAACATTTGTTTTGCGACTTCGGTGGTCCATCCAGCTTTTCTCCTATAGCTTTAAATGGTATATCCTTACCAACCTGCTCTGATTTCCGGTATCTCGGTTCTCTGATCCAAAACGATGGTTGCATAGACAAGGACGTGAGGAATAGGATAAATGCAGGGTGGATGAAATGGCGAAAGGTGTCTGGTGTAGCTTGTGACCCACGAATGCCCTTGAAACTCAAAGGGAAGGTGTATAAAACTATTATAAGACCAGTAATGTTGTACGCATCTGAGTGCTGGGCGACTAGAGAGACGGATGAGAGAAAACTACATGTGGCAGAGATGCGAATGTTAAGGTGGATGTGTGGTGTAACTAGAATGGATAAGATTAGGAATGAATATATCAGAGGAAGTTTGAAAATAGCACCAGTAACAGATAAGTTAAGGAGTAATAGGTTAGCATGGTATGGGCATGTTATGAGGAGAGATGAAGACCATGTAACTAGAAAAGCCTTGAGTATGACGGTCGATGGATATAAGAGTAGAGGAAGACCGAAAACAGGATGGATGGATTGTGCGAAAAATGATATGTATGTAAAAGGTGTGTTGACTGAGATGACATCTGATAGGCGAGCGTGGAAAAGGAAAACATGTTGTGCCGACCCTACTTAGGTGGGATAAGGGTAAGAAGATGATGATAGATATAGTAATGGTCCAAAAGCAAAAAGATACAGAGGAATACCGCACATAATATGGTATGATGATGTCACGAGAACAGCGGGCCCAAACTGAGGATGACTGTGGTGAGGAGAGTGGGAGGGCAAGCACGTGCGCCTCCGACGCTCTCGCTGGCCGAACGAAACGCAACAATGCAAGCACTGTTACTTCACGTCGGTTTCCTATGAGAGTATGGTACTACCCGAGCGAACCACCCTATTCATGCTGAGACCAGTAATAGCTTCAGCGTAGCTCTACCACCTATAGTGGGCCTCTTACAGGCTGATATGATGAAGTACAACTTTCTTCAAACGCTTACCTTCTAAATCAGGTGACAGCCGGTACTTGCTGTGGTTTGTGTACTTTAAAATAATCAGTAACTTTACTCTGACATTGCATATCATCTTTATATATTATAGGGCATGGAAAATATTTCTGAAATATAATTTCGATTCTATACCACAAAACCATATTAAGAACTTTATAAAAGTACAATAGAATAATTTATAGTGATGGTATCTGTTAAAGTATAAAATGACTATCTGACCCGTGCCCACTTCGCACATCGTTAAGGCAGCGTTCGTAAGAAACGTCTTCGTTCGACCGTTTTTTCTCCGACTTACTTTGCAAATCGGACTACCACAAAAAAGGAAAGACTTTTTCGGGTTAATATATAGCCTATGACACTCATAAATAACGTGGTTGTCTATTGGCAAAAGAATTTTCAAAATCGGTTTAGTAGATCCAGATATTACCCCCTACAAACTCACAAACTTTACCTCTTTGTAATATTACTAGCCTCTGCCCGCGACTTCGTCCGCGTGGAATAGTTACTTTGGGCTAACGCTAACACGCAGTGGAAGCTCTCGAAAGTAAAAAAGCCCCGATTTTGAAATATTCTTCATTGATGCCCCGCTCCTATTGGTCTTAGCGTGATGATATAGCCTATAACCTTCCTCGATAAATTAACTATATAACACTGGAATAATTTTTCAAATCGGACCAGTAGTTCCCGAGTTACCCCCTACAACATCACAGACTTTACCTCTTTATAATATTATTAGTATATTAGTATAGAAATCGAGTTAAAACCAAAAATGTTAAATGAACGGTTAAAATTATATTTAGTCAATTTTAAAATGTAATGACTCAAATTATTTATAAAAATTACAAGTGAGATTGTGGTTAAATGATAAAACTATTAAAAAATATAGTTTAACATAGGTTTATAAATTTACCTGTACAGTTTTGATGCCTCCAGATATTTCTACGCTGGGTATAACTTGTTTCGGTTCTAAATATTTCACGAAACGTATCAGCTCAGAGAAACTGGAATGCTCGCTGTAAGGAATACCTGTAATTTTAACCAGACATAAGACTCTTCTGTTATTCTCGAACAATTTTTTTTTTCTCTAACTGACTACGCTATTGACCTGGCAGGGTCTTCACAGCTTCACCGGACTACTAAGGTTGGCGCTTAAGGCACTCAACCAATGGTGGTCACAATGGTGGTAGAGCCACGCTGAAACTATTATTGGTTTCAGCATGAATGGGTCGGCTCGTCCGGGGTAGTACCACCCTCTCATAGGAAACCGACGTGAAGTAACAGTGCTTGCATTGTTGCGTTTCGTTCGGTCAGTGAGAGCGCCGGAGACCCATCTCCTCTCCCCTCTCCTCTCTCCTCTCCTTTTCCCTCCCCTAACCCTTCCCTCCGAAAGATGGCACTTACGACTCCTCTGGGGTTGTTAGTGTGCATGGATGGTGGTGATCACTTAACAGCAGGTGACCCACCTGTTCGTTTGCCACCTATGACATAAAAAAAAAAACCGATTTGGGTTTTAGGTAACATACACAAGGGTGCACGCACACCTCGGCTTGGGCTGTTACCTGGAAAAAGTCGCGTCTGACCTAGCTAACTATTCTAAGCTATTCATACATATATACATTTGTGAACCATACAATCGAAATTGCATGATTCACAAATGAATACGTGTATATCGGAATGAAACGAACTAAAACTATTCGATTCAGTTCGTTGAGGGAAAAAAACAAAACCCTCCCACCATGTGTATGTATGTGCACGTGTGTGAGAGAGAAGATCTCATATGTGTGTTCAAGTGATGTAGGTGAGTCACTGTATCGCGATAATAATATCTCGAGGGCTCCGCGCGGGGACGACCTAGGCTCGAGATATTACTGAGAACCGCGATGTGTGCGGGAGCTAAAGAAAACTCGAACAAGATGTTAACATAGAACAAAGGAATAACTTTTGTGCACATTGAGAGTCTTGACAGTAAAAAAATCCTCTTGTGTACATCTGACAACGAGCATATGAAATTTCATGATGTGTAGAAGCCTAACAAATAAACCCACATTATCATTTAGTACTAGTTTAGTAGTTTAGTACTAGTATTTAGTCACTAGTTAGTATGTAGAATAGAAATCATTTTGACGAGAGAATAAAAAATAACAGATCTAACTCACCATGAATAGCAATCATGTCTTTTTCAACAGCGGAGTTTTTCCCATTTTCCCAACCACTGGGCTTGAAGGCAACAACTTCATTAAATGACCCCTTTAGACTGTCTAAATAGACCCGTAGTTTCTGTGAGTTATATATATTGTTAGCACTCTCTGTACTACTATTGACTTACTATTGACTGCAGCGGAGGTGTTACTAATGACCTGACACGCCATTGGTCGAAAATTATCGGCCGATCGTAACTTGGCTGAATGCTATAAAAGGCGATTCTGTCGAGTCATTAAAAACATAAATTGTCAATCTGAGGGTGGTAGTCGGCCAGATGAACTACTAAATGCTTGTACATTTTGCTATGGTTTCATTAAAACATCATCTTTCAATAAAGTTTAGACTTAAGGAGCATTGAACCCTGTGACATTGACAATGTCAATGATACTGACAATGTCGATAACATTGACTAACAGTGAAAATAAGACTGGTCCATCATCACATAAAAACGTACATGTTTCTTCTAAATTAATCCTTTTCCAAAGAAAGCGTGAGATTAGAGAGACCTATTATGAGATAAAATGTTAAGAAACTCCCGAATCAACCTGTTCCCCATTCACAACAGAACCACAAGCATTGACTTTATAGTAACTTCTATCAACACACGACCAAATAAGTTCCAAATATCATATCACGCTGTGAAACTCTAAAAATATCTCTCGGACTCTGTCTTCCCTCCTACTTAAAGCATCTGGCCTTTCAAACGTAGCAAGAGCATTTTAAGCAGGTCGGTATGACAGAGGCAATGGTTTGGTCACTATATAGAAGAATAATTTAAAAAAAATTAAAAGGGCAGCGGTTACATGGAAATCGCAAAATTATTCGAGTTATGAGCTGGATTAATAATGGATTCGTTAGGGATGTTGTTATTTTTTTTAAATATATGCTCGGAAATGTGACTGCACGATACCTGATGGAAAGTAATGGAAAACAATGGCGACTGTCGTTATTAAATAGCAATCTCGCGCCTCTTTTGAAGGACCCGATATCGTAAAAGGAAGGAAACATACTGGCCGGGAGGGGATTCCACATCTGCACAGTAGGGCAGAAATAGGAATTTAAGAAAATTATGTGGCAATTAACCTCATGTGTAAGGTCCCTCATGGGAACTACATGGAGTTGACAAGACTGTGGTTGTTCTTGGCCGAAACTCCGCCCTTCAACGATCTGCAGGACGCGATCCTTTTCCGGGCATGCCCAAACCGAGCAACCAACGCGACGAGCCATGCCCAGGAAGAACTTTTCCTTACCTGGATTAATTATTTTTATAGGTACAACAATGGGCTGTAAACTCCTTGACTTTACAAAAATTAAACAACATATAAAACCGACTTCAAAGATTATGTGCTATCTCGTGTAACATCGAAATTATTTTGTACAGACAATATGCACTAAATATAGTTTACGATGACGTGATCAAGATTAAAATATGCAGATTTTGTTAAAAAAAACAAATGTTTGTGTAATAAACATTTATGTTCATTTAATACAAAAAAATTGAGCCGTCACGGGACGCCTGGCAGATGTGAAACACATATGTAACGTAGTAAACAACACTGTATACACTATAGGTATGCGAGCTCAGTGCGGTAAGAGAGATTGCGCACAGTCGCTTGCGCATGGCATCGCGTCGCCACGTCTCACACACACGCCACGGCATGTATTGCCACACGCCAGGGTCTGTATTGTCACGCCAACAATCAGGTTTAACCTCGCCTATAGATGTGTCCCATAAAAAAATTAAAAATCATATAGCGTGGCGACGCGACTCTCGAGCTCAAATCTGTCGTCAAACCTAAGTTTAGCGTGTTACTATCTAAACCCACGTCTTATTTAATTAACATCATGAAAAATTGAGAGCAAAATTACCCCCATAATCAATAAGAATTATCGACATTAACATATTCTGGAAGTATTGGGGACAACACGATAACATGGGAATTCATAAAACTGAATAAGTATATAGTTATTGAGATATTGGGACTATTGGTGGGTTTATGACAATCTAAAACTATGTAGGTTAAGCATTTTTTACATAAATATATACTCGTACTAACCAATAGTATAAGTTCCACAAACGATGAGTACGGATGAGAATTTTTTACCAGACTTCTCAAGGACAAATTTCTTTTGACGTAAAATATACAAAGCCATTTCTAAACTTTGGTCCTGAGTAGGAAAGTCGTAGCGAGGGTTGCAATACCTAAAGCAAGGTGAATAAGTTTTTTTTACATAGCATTTATTTTACAGGTATTTCAAACATAATTTTCTACACTTCGACATACAAACATTAAAATTACTGCTGTATTTATGAAAAAATACACACATAAAACACGGGACGTGTCATAAAGACTCACGATATAAAAGATACTTTTGTATACAAAGGGGAACCATTTGAATTAAAAAATACAACAAAAAGCCAACGTCACGCGGTGTTCCCGGGCGATTACCCCTCCAAGTACTGACCACGCCCGACGTTGCTTAACTTCGGTTATCGTACGCGAAACTGTGTTTTCAACACTACCCGACACAGTGTTTATCTCCACCATTTTTCGTCACACAAAAGGGTCGCGGATCAGAATTTCAATGCCCTCTCATAAGCACACAACATTATAGTTTTTAATTTTAACTTAGTTAGTTAAACATAGTTAACCTTAGTTAGTAGTTACTAAAACTTAATTAACGTGTTTGCACTTTTTAGATTTTTGTAAAAAAACATTGGTGCAGAATAAGTAATTAAGTACATTTCAATGAATTTTATAAATGCCTATCTATTTGTATTAACACACATCACTGCCAAAATACAGTGTTCGTTATAAAACCTCTTAACGAGAAAAATATAAAGCATATTTTCGAGTAACATTCAGTCTTTGTTTCATTAAAATCGGCTCAGTCTTTCAAAAGTAATTGTATTTTTAATGACGAATGACTAGAGAAAGGCAGATTAGTAAATGAACTTAATACATTTATTGAACTAAAGACAAGTTGACTTTAACAAGACAATAAATTGCAGTGAAACTTCTAAAGCGACTTCCAACAAGGTTGCGTTAAACGTTTAACGCTACCATGGACGGGGTATGAAAGCACTGTTGCGTTAAACGTTTAACGCTACCATGGAGGTGCTATGAAAGCACTGTTGCGTTAAACGTTCAACGCTCCTGGGGAGGGGGAATCGAAAGATACGGAGCGAGAAAAATAATCAAACATTTCGTATCTTACTTTAGTTATCATAATCCCATTGTAAATGTTATAGATTTGGATATTTCTCCACTCGAAAATTATAATTAAAAGATGCGATCAATTTTGAATTGTAAGCGATGGTTATAAAGTTCGTCTTAAAGAAGCAATATGATTTCACTAAAAAACAATTTCTACCCCTTCCTATTTTCCTTTCCACATTACGAAGTTTCACTTCTTCCGCGCGAAAGGACTCCAGGCACTATTTTAATGACTTTTTTTACATAATGTTGCAACCGGACGAAGCCGCGTTCACAGCTAGTGCTTAATATAGTAATTACTAACCAAATTCAACTTTAAACCAACAATACTAACGTTGTATCGAGATAAATTGTATGTATATCTCTATTCCAAAATATAGGATAGGATTCCATCGCAGGTGACGCTCTAAAATCTCCAGTGTGTAGTAAAGTTTTGCCATTCGGTAATGTAAAAATAAACATCACAGCACCAGGACAGCTGGAAATGAATGCTTCTGGATGTAAAGTAATCAGAATATATTGTTGTCCATTTATCCTAAATCACATATAGAAGATAACAGCGAAAGTTGTCAAAGTTTGGGATGTAAGGGGTGTCGAATAACATCATAAGATTTGAGACACCCAAGCCAACCTCACCTGCACGTGGTGCACCCTGCTGAATAACGAACGAGGCAATGGCGAAAGCAGGGTGGTAGGGTTCTACAGCCTGACTGGGTCGCAACCACCATGTATATGGTAAAAAAAGTCCGTCATAGTGATTCGCTTCTGCGGGTCGCGTTTCGGGTTCAGCCTGTGCATATCCAGCTTTTCGCAGGCCGGCATGACAGCGGCAACCGGCGATGGATGGTGTGTCTCTCGGTGGTCGCCATTGTTTTTGGATTGTACTGTGCTTACCATCAGGCACAGTGAAGTCATTTTATTTTGCCGTGCTACAATAAAAAAAACACAGTTTCACCCGATCAGTATGAAAATTAACACACAAGTGGTTTGTCACGGAGACTGTTGTTACGCAACAACTTCTGCACAGTTCAATAGAACTACATGACAACAGCAATCAGGGTAGATTGTAGTCAAATGCTAAAACCTATAAATTAGTTAATTATGTGCATGTAAAAATTGAACTTCATTCTCTCGATGTATAAAAACTGGAAATCTAAAAAATATGTTATATGAACGGTTAAAATTGGATTTAGTCATTTTGCCGTGCTACTATATAAAAAAAATTGACATTTTCGTCATATCGGCATTTTAATTACTCATGTTTATCGCAAGAACAAACTGAAGCAGAAGTGGCTAAATTAGATACAAATCAGGCAGCGATTTTAACTATGGACTTATTCGTAGGGATGTTATTTGATATTACATGTGTAAAGACAGCGTTGCACGTAGTTATCGCTAGTACATCTTCTAAATTTTCAACTTTGAAAGTGATGTTTAGTGTAAAATATGTAATTACAGAAGTAAAAGCATACAATAACACTGCCTTGCTGAAACTAGAGAATCTAAATAACTCTTGTTGATTTACTAATATAGATACATATAAAATAAAGTAAAGCAAATCTTTTTTTTTAATGTCAAAATGAGACTAACGAACAGGTGGGTCACCTGATGTTAAGTGATCACCACCATCCATAGACACTAGCAACACCAAGGGAGTCGCAAGTGCGTTACCACGTCCTGTTACGTTGCGTCCTCCGGCGCTCTCACTGACCGAACGAAACGCAACAATGCAAGCACTGTTACTTCACGTCGGTGTTCTGTGGGTCGGGTGGTACTACCCCGGGCGAGCCGACCCATTCATGCTGAAACTAGTAATAGCTACAGCGTGGCTCTACCACCTTCAATATCTTGGTGTTAATCCTTACTAATGTTATATTATAAATTCGAATGCGAGTTTGTTGGTTTGTTACGCTTTCACGTCCTAACTATTTCGACGGATTACTGTAAAGTTTTTGTCTGGGGTACAGAAACTGAATTTTTTGCCAAAAAAAAAGTAATATAGGCCCGAGGGTTAGGCCAAATATACATTAGGGAGAGCGACGTCGGAAACAAAAACTAGTACTACATAAGCCTATATATGTCTCTTAAACGAATAGCTACTTTCACAGCGCTGAAAAATATTTCATATTATAGGTCTGCAAATGGTACAAGCAAATAAATTTACATGGGATTTAAATTTTGCTTCCTGTATCGGACACTACTATATATAAGAGTTAGCCGAGTATTGTACTACTATGCTTCACTTATGTATATAATGTCAAATTAGCAGAAAAAAACTCACTGATTAGCATTAACAGCAGTCACCTCAACACCTTCAACTCGTATCGGCTCAGCTACGTTAATTACATTAATGTATTTCGGACTGACACTTAGCCGCGATATGCATAAGTCAGCTACAACGAAATGTCACAAGACAAGAATGTTTATTGATACTTGCAAATGGCTATGGCTTTACTTTGCAAACATCAAATATCAATGTCCAAATCTATATATTGAAAGATGCACAAAACACACTATAACATATTGGTTTTACAACAGATCATATATATATAATATTTAATACCTTTAAACGAGCAATTCTTGTATATTTTTATATTGTTATATATTCAGGATCTCGAAAACGGCGGCAGCGATTTCCGTGAAACTTAGTATGTAGGTGGTTTCGGGGATGATAAATCGATCTAGCTAGATTTAATTCATAGAAAACTTACTTTATCTGAGTTTTCAGGCAATGAATAGCTAGAATATAAAGGTAAATTTCGCCGCCGCTGTCAAAACAAAAATAGCTCAAATGGAAATCGGCTGCTTCGAAAATCCGTCTAACCCCAGTTCGACTCCGAGTGAGACCAAAAGAGATATATTTTTTAATATTTTTTATTTTGATATAACATACTAATTTTGTGATGCAAACCTAACAAGTTTATTTTAATTTAAAATGTTTTTTAAAGAACCGAGCTAGGTTCGGTCGTCCAGGTTCTAAAATATAAATGGCCGTTTGTATGTAAGCGGATAACTTTAGAAGGGCAATTTTTATCCTGTACTCTTTATAATTTTCAGGATAATATTGGCATGAAAGAAAACGTTTCAAAAGTTATACGGACTATATACGGACCTATTACGGACTATTGACGGAAAAATGTAGGTTCAAAAATCTCCATATAAAAAAACAAGTGAGTGAGCGAGATAGAACATAGATCTTCAAAAATATTGACAAAATTGATAGGACAACGTTCAGTAGTTATCATTTTATTTCATTAGATGGTTGTATTGTAAAGGAAATATTTAGACTAATTTTATTCGTTAGTTTATAATATTACAGCCAGTATTATATAAAGAATAGTAGTCAATCAAAACATGACAATATTGCTCTTGAAATTTTGCAGATGTTTATAAATTCATTATCTTCTATCGAACTAAGGTACTACAGATTACTTAATAATTTTGATCAATTAAAATGTATAATAGAAAATCAAACTTACCAGTGATTTTAGAACAATACAATAACTTATTAAAACTCTTCTTCAAACCCGAATAATGATCAGAATGAAAATGCGACAAGAAATAGTGCTTCACATTTGGTATATCTCCATAAGAAAAGGCATCAACCGCAAAATGTGTTCCTGAAAATCATATTAGGTACGTTGTTAATATACAGAGTTCTCTAAATTTAATGTGATCGATCGATTAGTCTTTTCGAATTTATTTCAAGCATTTGTTATAATATATAAATAGTTGAAATCGATTTATGATCGTAATATGAATACGTTGCATACGTTAACTAAATAAAAGTTTTAAAAAACTTAAAAAACACGCTTTCATAAAAAATCCATCTAAAAAACATAAAATAAATTCTAATAAATTTGGATTAAGAATAGTGTAAATTAGAAATAAATGTATATTTTTGTAAAAAGTCACAAAAAAATGATATTGACCTCCAGATATCAGTATTATTTATTTTTCATTTTTTAGTTAATTTTTTTTTACTTTTTTTTCGGATTATTGCATTGTCATCGACCTTTGACAGGTGTGAAAAGTTTGAATTAAATCTGATCGTTCAAAGTAGGACAAAATCGAGCTCAAAGGTGTCGGTTACATACATACATACAGGTGAAGCTAATAAAAGCGTGATAAAGAGGGGTAGGGTTAGGGTTAGAATGTTTTCTTCATATCAAATGAGCCCACCCCTAAGTATAACCAATATAAATAAAAAAGATACATTAATATCGACTCCCAACTGACGAAGACGTCAATTAACATACAATTGAACATATAACCTCCTCCTGTTTCAAAGTCGGTAAAAAATACGTAAATTATTTCTACCTGCAACAATCTTGTGATGAGGAATACTTTTAGGTGAAGTGGCAGTTTTATTAGATTTTGACTTCGCCGGCAAACTAAAACATATTGATTCTCCATTTTTCCTCGGAGAATGAGAACTTGTGCCATCATTTTTAGCTGAGGGTGATGATATACGACGTGTCTCACACTTCGAAGTTTTTATTTCTTGAATCGATGAATAACGAGATTCTCTTTTAGACGAACCAACTCTCGTAGATGTGAGAGACTCATTGCCCTTATTGATACATTTGATAAATGATCGTCCAACCAATTCAGTTTTCAAAGGTTTATGGATATCCGAGTTCTTGTTCATGACCTCCTCCACATTGCTAGCATTATTTAAATTTTCACTCCCTATGAAACTTAAAGCTTTTGTAGTCTTCGGAAAATAACTATTAACTAATTTTTGTTTCTTATTACCCACTGGATTTTCATTATTTATGGCACAATCTAAAGCTAGCCTTTTGTTACCAATGAAATTCTTTTCGTGTAAAGATTTTCGTTTTCCTGAATTATAATTTAGTGGATGCACAGTGACATTTGTGAGTTTCCTTATGTAATTAGTGTTCAAAATAAGAACTTTTGAATTATCTTCTCTTGACACTTTATTTTTAATTTCTAAATTGACTACAAACTTATTAGACGATATTTTTATGGACGAATCCAAATCAATATTACGTCCATAGCCATTAGATGGGTGAGAATTTTCTATTAACCCACAAAAAACATTTGTATCGTTATTCTTTTTACAAATTACTGTTCTTTTTATTTTACTATTATCAGAACTAACTTCCACATTCTTACAATCAAGTACACCAAACGATTGACTAATAACTGTTTTATTAGTTACAGTAGCATTATTATTCTTCAAAAGGATTTCTTTATGGTCTGTTGTAATTAATTTTGACCTAAAAGATCCATTTATATCCTTAGAAGCTAAATTATCATTATACGGTATATTTTTATCCAAACTAAGCATAGCGCTCAGATCAATCGTATCAGCCAGTTCATCTACATCTGATAACCCTAAATTACTGGCACCTCTATGATATACAAATTGTGTATCATTAAAATTATTCTCATATCTTGTATCTGGGCTTTGTAGGATATTCTGTTCATTTAGTAAATTTTCTTTATTTACATCTTTATGCGATATTACCTAAAAGTTTCGAACATTGATAAGAAAAGAAACATGTTAAGGTGAAATTAAATTTAAAACTACTTCTATACATAAAAAAAAAAGAAATTACGATCAGTTTTGATCTAAAAATAAGTGACATTGGTCAGCGCGATAACGAAATTAAAAAAAAAGGAATTACTCGTAGCATATTTTTTATTTGACATACCGTTAAGACTAAGGAAAATAGAAATAAGCATGCTAGGGATTAATACCTTTGATAGAATAACAAACGAAATAGTAAGGAAAAAAACAAAAGTAACAGAAATAAAAAATAAGAACTCTTAAATGGAATTGGGTGGGTCATATATATAGATTACATGACGACCAATGGACAAAAAAATTAACAGTATGGATACCATAAAAGAAAAAAAGAGGTGGAGTGATGTCTTTAAAGAAAGGTGTGGTTGGAAATGGCCAAGAATAGCGTCAAGGAAGGATGAATGGAGAAGTTTGGGGGAGGCCTACGCCGCTGAGGCGAATGCTATATAGTTCTTGAACAAAAAATAAAAAAAAATGTAGTAATAGTATGTAGCAAATAAAAGGCTTTTTTTTTTATTGTAGCATGTCATAGTGACTGTAGTATGCCGATGGTGAGCACAGTACAAGTCCAAAATAACAGCGACCTTCGAGAGAAATACTATCCATCATCAATAGCTTCTGTCGTACAGGCCTGTGTAAATGTCTCGTTACTTTACACTTAGGACCTGAGGATTATATAACAGTAATTGTAACATTTTTACTATATTATTAGTAAAGTAAGTTTTACAGGACATACAGAGCGACTATTTATTCGCTAGCAATATTTTTACAGGATAATTATG
Source organism: Antheraea pernyi (assembly GCA_015888305.1). Lineage (NCBI taxonomy): Eukaryota > Metazoa > Arthropoda > Insecta > Lepidoptera > Saturniidae > Antheraea > Antheraea pernyi. The sequence continues at coordinate 441,010 of MU158961.1, forward strand.
TGTCGATTCTCGTTCTAAATCAATTAAAAAAATAGGTGCTTAATATTTGACCAAATTTTCTAGAGCAACGTAAAACTGATATATATACACTTAATAATAAATTTTGCGTAAATTTGATTTACGCAAAAACGAACTGCTGTAATAAATTAATCACGTCCTGTCGCGTACTCCGGTCCTCGCCCGCACCTTGGCTTCCCGCCCCGGTTCACAATATTCGACCGTGCGGCGTTCCCATGATAAGAAGTTACGAAATGATTAACCTTGAAAAGGGCCCCTGTAAAGTAGTTAATTGAACCTAGGCCTGATTTTTTTACGTTCAACTACGATTCTTTTTGTTGTTTATTAGTATTTGTTTTGATATTATAATTTTATGTGTGACCATGAACTACCAAAGGATTGAAGGATGTCATGCTTTAAACATTCACCTGATATAAGCAGTATGTTCTCTGTTATATAGTGCAGTGGCAAGATGGTGTACTTACTTTACAGACATACATTTAACTATTGATAAGACAATTTTGAAATGTAAAGTAAATAAGATTTTATTACATAAGTACTTGGGGATGACCAACATATTAGTGATATTATATATTTCAGCCCAATGTTCTAAAGGATGTACCAAAACCTTGATCATTTTTTGGTTCAGTTTGTAACAATTGAGAAAACATTACTTTAAGATATAATGTTATGACAATGCAACAAAAGTACAAATTTTAATTTTTAAAAGTTTATATCGAAGATCATAAGCTCTTCTAACATAATCCAGGTTTAGTAATAACTAAATAGCAGGAACATGCATACATTTTAGATAAAACAGACTTTTTTTTAATCCACAAAGAAATATGTGAAAAACTGTTAAGCAATACTGTAAAGATTATCTTGTCTCCTCAAGGTGTCCCTCTGGCTCACAAGCAACTAAATCCATTAAAATCGAAACGCAGGCTTTAAGATACTGTAGTATCTTCCATTTTTACCAAACCTTCTTGATGATCATAGAGTAACAAACCGCGCGTAGTTAAGTTGTAAGTGTAAGCGGTTTCATAATTCTATGTTGATGATATTAACTTATTTCCAAATTCAAAGAATTATCAGAGAGGACAGTCATATGAAGATAATGAATTAGCAATTATAGTATATAAATTCCTCAGTATAATACCTACTCCAGATCTGTAGGATAGATATTCTAAATCATAAAAACAAATGGTTCAAATTGTATCACACCAAGCATAGAGTAACAAATCTGCGAGTAGTTACGTTTCATAATTCTATGACACCAAGAAATATAATTATGTTTAGCAAAAATTACTTATAACTTACTCATGATCACCTTTGCCTTATTTAATATAGCAGCAAGTTTTGAACATAACTCACAGAATATCAAATTACTATGGCTTCAAAAGAGTGCCTATACAAATACACATAAACAAACCTTGCCTATATTAGAAGTATTTGGCTTTGAAACCTTTGACAACCCAGTCCTTTTCAGTGATAAGGAGCTGCGACGCAAAACAGAATTCTGTAAAAAATAATTATTGTTTTACCTTACGGTAACTTAATTTTTACATTTTTTCAAATTGTATTTTATATTGTACCTTTTAAAAAAATACAACACCAGCACTCTGAATAATAAAACCTTGCTAATGGAGGCTTTAATAAGCACATAGAATACTCAGACTTAATAATAATAATTTATGAATCACACAAGTAATCACTTGTGAGATTTGAATACACATTTATTTTTTCTTGTGGGAGAGTTTTATCTTTTTTATAGAATGAAAATTCTTAATTTAGTTTTTACCTAATTGACAAGTATAATACAGATTCATATCATTTTCAGGTAATTCGGTAACTACTCCAATATAGATTTTTTTAATTACCTGAGTTAAGTCATTACAATTTTTTTTACGTTGCCTTGGATTTAATAGAGAAGGAACGTAGTCATTAATATCCATATTTACTACATTGCACTTTCATATGATATCATTCTTTACGAGATGTAAGAAACCACAAACTTCTCTCTCCAGAAAACAGAAAAGGCTGTGGAAGAAAATAAAACGAACTCATAAAAAATGTTATCTTTGAAGACAAACAAACAATTTATTCAGTCATGTAACGAAGAAATTAAGGATCAACACAACTACAGAACACATGTAAATTGCATTGCAAATAAACATATAACAAATAAACAATTATATCACTGACATATTTATATAAATTTATTACGGCCACTGGATACAAGTCCTTTATCACTGACATATATACATCAGTCATCACCAATATCTTTTATCCAAATTCCCCAAAATCAAACTACATTGCCTAATTTTAAGGAGAAAACTGTTCTGATCCTCAACATATTTCGCTTACACTACAAAATTGACATTATTGTTGGAAAAAAAAGTTTAATATATAATAAATTTAAGTTATACATACTTATGCGCGATTAAGAGAGGTTACTATATAGTATTGAAAAGATAGCAGCTACAAAGTTTTCGGTTTCATACACAAGCGAAACAAGGGTCCTTTATAAAATAATTATAAGACTGACACCCACAGCCTCATCTGCACATGTGTGCCCTGGGATTTTTCTATATTATAATAATAACTCCACATTAATATGCATAGATTCATATACATCTCTAGAATGTATAATTGATTTAATTGAGTATAATTGATTGAAATAAAAAAAAAGTCCTTTACAGAACCTATGTAACTACAAACTTGTGTAAATATCACTGAGGTCAAAAGTGTAGTCTGTGTGCATTAAATGTGATATTTTTTTGCGGGTACACCCTCGATTATCATTCAATCAACTATGTAGTTATTAATACTAATACATGCACTTCGTAGTTCGGGTCCAAAGTTTACCATATCTGTTAATTTCTATATTATATTTTACATCACAGAACAAAGAGATAAAAAAGTTTAGTTGGAAAAGCTGATTGACATTTAAAAAATATTTATACACTTCAAACATCAAGTTTTATCTACAGTAAATTACTATATAAGTTTCAGTCAGTTGCAATCTTTATATACGTATAGAACAGATACCATAAATACAATATATGACGATTATATTCGACGGGTGGCGACCAAATCAGACCTTTCCCTTGCACGCACTTTATTACGTAGGTATATAGGAACTCTATCAAGTACATAAAACAATAAAACTGCACATTGGTTAAAATAGGTTTTAATTATTCTTGCCTAATTATTATTAAGCGATGATTAATATTTTGCGTATCTTACACAGAAATGATTAACAACCGTACAAAATTAATAATAGTTTTGGAATATATAACAATACTATAACTTAACGGAATCATAGGCTTACAACATTTCGCAGCACGAATCTCAACTGATGTTTTACAAGATGTTAAGCCTGGTATTACACATATCGCTAAATATTTTAAAACGATTAAACATAGAACACAGTGGCAGAAACAGAAAAATACTAAAGGATCATAATATTTTCAAACATCTGGTTCCTTATGTCTGTTATTGAAAAGGGGATTCCTTGAAATGATTGCATACTTGCATCTATATTATATATATTTATCATTACAATTAATCAGACAATATTTAATCTGTGATACTCGGTTGTACAAGTTAGCAATCCTACCAAATCTAATAATAAAGAAAAATACTTAACTGTATATAGGTCCAAGAGATGTGATAATGTATGTTACTAGAAATTTCATTTATATTAAAATATAATAAAATCTGAAGTAACTTTCTTAAATATTATATGACATGATAACGAAGTTGTTATTACTCCAGAGTAACAGATTTAACGATGATGACTTAGTGAACATTATAACAATTAATACTAATCTCGTAACTGGCATATACTAAGTTAGGAAGATAATGTCTTCCTTAACATAGAATAATTTCATTAATAATTGCAAATTTCTAATTTCTCAACATAATATTATAGATTGTTTAAATTTTATATAAACTTTGTATTAATATTATTCTATGCTTAACCATTCTAATGGTTTAAACTTAAAATATACTGATAAGAAAGTGTGGTGCTTAGCCCTGCATGATGAGGTGTACAAAGTTCTCATAATTGATGTTTCCTTGTGAGTCCTCCTGTCCCTGTAGCAATTGTTCCACCTGGACATACATACAACAATACTTTCAATATAAATGTCTTCTGTACATATTAGAAGAATGTAAACCTGATTCGTGTTATTACAGTTAAATACGTATTAAATACTCGGTTTTAAAAAGTTTCCTAATAAATGCACCGCGCTCGCCGGAGGCAAGTTCGCGTTATCCTTTTTCACAAGTTTAACCTAACATAACTAAAGCGAGGCGAAAGAGCAAGATGGCGAACATTCAGCGACCGCAGTGAATTTAATATGAGACCTTTTTAAAGCCAGGGTTCAATACGTATTTAATTTTTTTTGTAATAACACCGAACATGTCTGTACTTCTTTGATTTTCATGAAAAAAAATGTTGCCGGTCTCTAAGAATAAGTTATAAAACACATTTCAATCATTTTTAGAAATGTTTGTCTGTGTATTTGTATGAACACGCATCACTCCTAAACTACTAGGTTGACAATAAAACCACACCAAGAAAATCATATCTTCAAGAATATCTTAGCCTTTGTTTCATTAAAGACGGTCCACTCTATCAAAAGTAATTGTAATATTAATAATGACGCCGTGTAAATACGAGAGAAAGAATACAGTGTAATACATACCTCATCATCACTCAGTTTTTCTCCGAGAGTGGAGAGTAGATGCCGCAGTTCTGCAGAGGAGATGAACCCATTGCCATCTTTATCAAAGTGACGCAGACCCTCAATGAAGTCATTGGCAGTGTCTCCACTTCGAGCTTTCGATATTGCCTAGCAAATTTTAAATATTAGTATCACAACTAATTTCTTTGTTTTTTTTTAAAGATTATATTATTAATATGTTATGTGACTACAATATATGAGGCATATAGAATCAAAGACAGTTAAGTGCCACAAGTTCTAAAAATGAACTGAGTATGGAGCCATCTAGTCTATTATTGGTTGCAAATCACCATTTAATTCCTACAAGAAATAAAATACAGCTAAAGCCTTTTAATTTTCGTTTTAAAATTGATTTTGGGATCAAATACATTTAAGTACAACCAAGTCATCAAATAAGAAGTAAAGTAAGAATAAAATACAGTTAAGGAATTATCGCATTTTTTAATTTCTTGAACTTCTCTTTTAGAGCTTATGGCCATAGGCAGGCAAAATCAATAGCCTATGCCACTCTCTAAAATTGAAACTTTGAATATAAGTAAAACTCCAACTCTGAGAATAGACAAACATTTTTTTCGTTTCCGGCAAATTTGGTCTCTATGCACTTAGCTGTTTTTGATTTTATATGCCTCATATATAAATGTAGCTATGATGAATGGGCTACAAATAGGAAAAGTGTCAGTTTGTAAGGCATTGGCTCTAATATAGTTTAGATCAGACTGCAATTATAGTCTTAGTTTCGTGTTTTATGTGATATTTTCGAAGAACTTCGAGATCTGTTTTATGATTAGTTTGATAATTTTTACAAATTAATTCTTCAACTATTCCAAAAATTGTACAAAATAATTTAAATGTATTTTAGACTCCTAATCAAATTTTGCTTTTTTATAATTTTATTAACCTATTTCAATACATGATAATACATTAAAAGTGACTTATGTGTTAAACCTGATAACAAAGGTAATGAACATGATGATGTCATGCTGTGGAATTCCATTTAAAAGTAATTAGTAAAATATAGATAAAAATGTTGTTTGCCTTTTACTTTTCCTTAAATTATTATACACCTGTAACATGAAACTTTAACAATAATTTAAATGTATTCTATTACAATTATAGTACAGCAAGATGTTATAGAAGTAAGACCAACATACTCAACATATTATTTTTAAATTAATCTGTCGGCTTACAATGCGGCCTACAATACATAAGGATTTAAGGCAATTCTTGCACTATACTATGTCTCTGCCTTTTACACAAATCATTTACAGAATTACACAAATTAATTAAAGAAATAATTGCACTGTCTGGGATTTAAAGCCATAACACTCAATTCTGTGAGAACAAGATGACAACTTAAATCAATGTAGCATCCAAGCAGTCCATAGAGTAAAAAACACTTATTACTTAAGAGACTAGAAAGGCTTAAAATAGGCCCTTCATTTATCTTAATATTATAGAATAATTAAATGGAATGTAGACTTCATGAATACTTCATTAAATTGTTATATGTATAATCTACTGATTAGTTATTCCAAAAGGCAATACCATATTATACCATACCTGACATATGAGGTAGAGATTTTTTTGGCTGTTTCTTACTTTTATGGATACAAGTTATATTTTTTGTTATATATAATTAAGCAGTTACTTTTATCATACATATTTAATCCATTATAGGTATATTAATCTACTGGTGTGGACAGTAGTTATAACTAATTTAAAAACCATCATAAATTACTATTGATTTAATAAATTACTTTAGCAACTTACACAATTTTGTTTATAAAAATGTGTACTGCTAACTTTCATGATGTTCACTCTAAAGGTGTTGGGATCTATGTTTCTCGGATATACCAACATGCATTCTTATAAACATAGATATAACCATGCATACCTGGTAAATAGGTAGAAACACTTCGAAGGATATCCTCTCATCAGGCTTCAGGTGGAGGGTAAACTTTTTAACATCAGACTCAGTGGGGTTCTGTCCGAGAGCCCGTAGTGCATCACCAATTTGGGCAACATGGATCTTACCGTCGCCGCGCGAGTCAAACAACTGGAATGCTTCCTGAAATTCTGCCAAAGAATATAAATTCGTATTAGCGATATTTCTGTTTCAGTTTCTTGCCAATAAAATATATATTGATATGGACCTTCAACGGAGGTAAGGTGCGGCTTCGGCGGTTCGTACATGAACATGTTTCGACAGGCGGCAATGCACTGCGTTTAAAAACCAGGTGGCCAGTACCCTTGCCTCGTTCTTTTTAAAATTCAACCCATATAAGGAAAGTAGGGCGTTTGTTATGGCCGCCACATTTGGTAAACACGTTGATTGACGAGTCATAGGTCGTGACGCGCCCTCTCCGCTCGCTTATGATTCAGTCGTCTGTACTGATCTTACTACCGCCAGTCGTTATCTCGCAGTTATAAAGTATATCAGTTACAGCAAGAAAAAAAAAATTAATCAAAGTTACTACTCACCGGCCAGTTGATCTTCAGAATATCCAGCCTGAAACAAAGGAAATCTTACAGTAAATCACAAAAACCTCAAAATAATAAAGTGATCAAGGAATATTGATTTACCATATTTTAATCCAATATCAAATTATGACTTCAAATTTAATACTTAAAAAAGGAATTATTAATAAATTCTTGCTATACATACAAAAAAATTGTTGACAAATGACAATGCTCAATGTTAACGTCATAACGTCTTCCATAGGGATGTACAATGTACTATAAATATCGATTATTAGAGTTAAATATTATTATGTGTAATTTAATATTTGTAAACATTATGGTTATCAAATATTATAATAATCTTATAAAGTATCTTTTGAGCGCTTAAATAACTAAATATTAAATGCTGGTTAAAATTTCTGAGATGCGTAAAAACCATGAACTATGGAATTGTATAACTTAATAAGGCTTACAGAAAATGCTGAATGTCATATGATTATCACCTAAATATAATCTACAGTAATTATTTTTGTCAGTCATATATTATCGCAAAATAATTGTCTACCTACGAGTCTGTTTTCATTAGTGTAGTATTAACATGCTACTTATCTTGGGGATTTGATGTAATTTAAAATTGCTTTTTACAACATATAACTTCAATAAATATTTCAGAAAATGTAACAGATTTTACATTACGGTTAGCAAGCGCAGATTGATCACTCAAAATTCATCGAAAAGGGGGCGACTAAATATTATTAGATCCTAATTATTACATATTCTAATTATGAAGTAGAACGTTACAGCGTACAGTACAACAATCTACGTAAGAAACCAAACAAGGCACTCTAAATCTAGACACATCAAGCGTTCTAGGAATGTGAAATGAGCGTACATTAGCCGAATTAAGTACGCACCTGAGACGTTCAAAGAACAAAGCTCATACTGCCAAACAACTTCACTGATCGCGGCTCATTTCCGTTTACTCATTTATTATTTTATTTTCATCGTTTTTTCCTTATTCATTGCTTTTATTCTTTTATCGCCCTGATATGTATTGTTAATTCCTTGTATCTATTATTCTAATATTGCTTTGATATTTACCAACTGTAAACCTTTACACATTTTTTATTTTATACCATATAAATATACCTACTCAACTCAACGGGTTTTAATATCTAAAATATTATAGGGTGGATCAATATGTGAACGATTTTGACGTCTGGAAATGACGCCCCACTCAGTGCTGGATGCACATGGATGCTAATAATGAATAGAATATTTATGTTCTTGTAAAAATATATACACAATCGGAGACCGATCATTTATTTTCCTCTCTAGCTTCTGGTAGTAATACGGCTCACGCTGCCAACCTGCTAAACTGTGAATTTTTTGTGTCGTAGCTTTGTCAGTTACTTTATTGTTAATGTATAGCTATTAATTTAGATCAACGTTCCATTGATCCGTCCTACAATAGTAGTTCACTGATAGAAATCATCACGTGACGAAAAAGCGTTACTCCTCTTCCATTTAATTTTCTCTTTCAAATATATATTTGTATATATAGTATCGAAATTCAAACAAACAAGCAATATGATTTGCAGTATTACGAGCTCTTAGAAATTTCATTAAAACTTTTTAATATTTGTATTTGTTTATTTATTTAGCATTTTTATTAATACATTTCCTAAAATATGGAATGAAACTTTTTTATTTAATTCCTTAATTTTTTTGTTATTTATATCGAAAATGATAGACAATAAAAATATGCAGATTGCACATATAAACAACCTAAGTCCATATCAAATTACATCCGGATTTTAAATAAAAGCGTAAAGAAGTTTGTTCCTGACGGGGATTCTTGGAAGCAGACGTTTTTATTACCTATTTAATTAGTGTAACGTTCTTTGCATTTGTATTTTTGTTAGTTTCGTTTTTCTAGAATCACACAGTATATTAGCACTCAAAACATTTACAAGTACACAGACGAGTCAAATCTTTCTTATTTACTTCATAAACCTACAAAAGTAGAAATGATTGAACTGATTGAATATAAATCGATGTTATTACCATTTGAACGTCTCTAGTTCCAATTTGAATTTTTACAGAATGACGTCACCAACTACAAATATGGTAGAAGGTTGAACTAGAATATGATTATTATTATGTGTCACATATCCTTGTGGTAGATAGCTACTCTTAGAAACCTTCCAATGGAGTATATGTATAAGGTCGTTATTACAAAAACACCACTAAAAAATATACCATTTGGTTATACGTATAGAGTACTATATATAGGGAAGTATACGTATGGAGTGTTGTGGTAAGGAGAAATAGAATATTTGTATGTATGAATAGAAGAGTGAGAAGGTGAAGAAGGAAATTTAGATGGAATTAAGGCGTAAAATTTAAAAGAAAGTGCTTTTAATTTTATAATTTTTTGATAGTCTTGTTTTGAGAACTGCTTCGCCTACTTTTAATTTTACATAATATTTGAATATTGTTACTCTAGCAACAGTAATTTTTACTGGCAATTTATGGACTCTTTATCAAATAAATTTTAGTTGACATTTTTTTGGATCAATACCCATTTGAGATATTATTAACTCCTGCTAGCAATAGCAAAAGGTAGGTAAACTATACCAAACAGTAAATTTCAATTTTTAATTGATAGGGCTATAGGACATAGGTCGTTTAAGCTTAACTTAGTAAGTACACGTCAGTATCTGAACAATGCTGCCATTACAATATAATGTCCCGAAATTTATGCAGTGAAAAATGAATTCATATCGTTTATATTTTGAAAATAATACAGTTTTAGTCTCATACTGTAACTAAGTTTACGTTCTATTATATTTATATTGTGTAGAATATAATACTAATAATTCAATTATTGAAAATATACTAAAGTAACATATTAGTATTTGCGTTAATGAAATAATTGTTAAACTAGTTTTATAATACGGGCAATAATTTTGAATTACAAACTTCAATGAGTTTGGTTTTCAATTTCACTTTCTGTGGAAGTGTTTTGTGAGTGAGAATTTTATTAAAAGTTATATGAAATTTTATACATCTTTGTAGTAGTGCTGAAACGTATTATTTACATAAGGTGAGTACTTTTTGCTCTCTTATACAGAACCGTGGATCTTATCGTTCTAGGTTATGAGTTGCATTTATTGTCAGCTGATTTATCCGTAAAATTTTGCCTATATTTTAAACTTATGTTCTAAATAGAGGCTGAAAATTGCTTGTATTTATTATGGACGTGCTAATGAAGATTCTGTTTGTAATTTATTTTCCTGTTCCTGTACGTAATGGTAATATTAGGCTTGTTTGCGCATAATTAAATCAATATCTTTACATATTTCGTTTTACACATAATAACACGAACTTATGGTCCCTAAATATTACAGATAATTATTGAAACTGGCAAAACCTTCGAAATTACATTTGTCCCGATTTTCTTCGCGCTAATATTTAAGTTTAGTAACTTCATAATTTTCTATATTTATTTTTATTATGGGCATGACGACATGGTTTTTGTTTCAAAGCATACAAATTTATTATTAATTAATTCTAAATTTATTTTTTTTAAAATGTGACGCCTTACAATGTATAATTGTAGTATTTCAGCATACATACCAAGTAACCAATAGCATTGTTTTCTATTTTCAAAGTTATTAAATATTTTCAAGTTATTTTGCAATTGCTATTTTATTTGCAAACTCTGGTTGTCTTAGTTGTTGTAATTTTAGAAGGAGTTCTATGTTACTAAGTGTTTTAGTTTAATCACATTTCATATATAAATAAAAGATTTGAATATATAACAAACAAAAACAAAATCATTAACAAATTCAATTAGGTTACATTATCACAGAAATGGCAGGCACAAGACGTGTTCGAAAGCAGGCTAAAACGGTGCCTATACGTCATCATAACACAGTATGTGATTGTGGGAGAATACGTCAATTTGTAAGCCCTGAAGCTTTAGCCGCAATGAATAAGGAACAATTACGCACAGAATGCAGAAAAAGGGGTCAACGTGCATCAGGCAACAAAAATGAGCTGGTACAAAGCTGATTGCATTTGTCTATGTACTTTGTTTTTTTTTATGCCAGCTGTTTTGTGAAGCATTTTATTTTGTAGAATATAATGCAACCTTTTTGAAATAATTTCCTAAAAGAATATCTGTTAATTTTTTTAATGCATCATATAACTTATTGCTTCTTAGTGCACACTTATAATTATGAGTTACCTGAAGTAATATATGTGATAATGAAATAGATTGCATCATTCATTGTAATTCATGATAACTATATTTTTATTCTAATATTGTTGTTAAGCTGGTTACATATCCAATTGTTCATATTTGAAGGTTTAATGTTTTACACAAATATGGCATCAGTGTGAGTTGATAATAATTTATAACACTAGTAAATACTTTTAAAAACTTCTTTCATACTTGTTATTCTGTGACACTAATAGTATGCTATAGTATTAATAAGTATAAAACTATATAAGTAATATGAGGAATTAGACTACTTATTTACTATCTAGTTAAAGTTTTTACCATTGTTTCTTCTGTTATTTGTGAACACTGTGAGGCTAGGTTGGGTCTTATGAGTTATTCAAAACAGTGGAATGTACATCTCTTGATAGTTTTAAAACTTATAAAGACCTGATGTAACATTAAATACCTCATATTATATATAAATATTATCTGAATATTTATTGTCGTTAAATATATTGATCACTACTATTGTCACATTTTTTTATATTATGACCCTCAGACCTTAAAAAAGTAAAGGAATTTACCTACACCTCACCACAATATGTAACTACCATGTTAAGAATTAGTGGCATCTGCCATTTTTGCGATATGGAGTTTTACATATATGAAATCATGAGAAAAAGCATATTTATTGCTTTTGTAAGCCTTAACAACAGATTATAATCTCTATAAATATATAAAGTCCGGCGAAGCTGTTAAGACCTTGATTGGTCAATAGCGTAGACAGTTTGAAAAAAAAAAAAAATTATATATACTTTACTAAGGCGATATAGATTACTTAACTTTTTTCTGCTTTGTATTTATTGTCACATTTTTTTATATTATGCTCGTCAGACCTTAAAAAAGGGCTAAAATGTTTCACTGAATTTACCTACACTTCACCACAATATGTAACTACCATGTTAGGAAAGAGCGGTATGGGGCATTTTTGCAATATGGAATCATGAGAAAAAGCATATCTATTGCTTTTGTCAGCCTTAACAACAAATTATAATCTCTATAAATATACTTTACTAAGGCGATATAGATTACTTAAGTTTTTTCTGCTTTGTGTTTTAGTTAGATACACCCCTATTCCTTATTACAGCAGAAAAAACTGAACTGTGATCAGACAGCAAGTTCAGGCTGTACTCATATTGGTAAATGATGGATCTAAAAAAAATTTACAATTAGGCATTTTGTTACGAATGCAAACATTTTCTGGTACACCCATTGTTTTTTATATCTTATAATATTGGTTTAAATGTTTATTGAGGAACATATATTTAAAATTATCATGTTACAACTGTTAATTATGGATTTGTAATTAATTAACCTATAACGTTTATGATAAAGTTGATAACAAGCCCAGGTTATAATTACATATTATTATTAATGATAGAGCTCTAATTAATTAGATGTATTCATAACAAATTGATTAAAAAACAAAAGAAACAATAGATATATTTGGCTTGTTGCTAACTTATATTCTGATACTTATTTGTAGACTCTATTAAAGCATCTTCATAGAGAGATTTTGTTACGTATGGTTATAATAAATTAATGAAGTTGGCATATTCTGGTATTTACTAATCATTATAAACTAGCTGTCCTCGCGACTTCGTCTGCTTGTTTTTCATATTAACAAACTTAAAAAAACAAAAATTGCACAAAATTAAAAAAGAAATGATATTGTATTCGCCTATATTTATAATAATATGCAGCCTATATTCGTATATAAATTCCTGGTTATTTTTGTGCCAATTTTTTCTGAGCAGTGTAGGTGTAAAAAGGTGACAGTTAAAGGGAATGAAGTTTTTATATTATTACTAGCAATTCCCTGCAAGTGCCAATAGCCCCCTCCTTGTTTGGGCTGTGCCTTAATATGTCATCTAGTTATTCCCTTATGTATATATTGATATATAGATAATATGTAATATAGATATATAATATTTTGGGGTGTAAGGGGTATCGAATAACATCATAAGACTTGAGACCCCCAAGCCAACATCACCTGCACATGGTGCAAACTGCTGAATAACGAACGAGGCAATGGCGAAAGCGGGGTGGTAGCGGTTTACAGCCTGACTGGGTCGCAACCACCATGTATGTGGTGATAAAGCCCGTCATAATGATTTGCTTCTACGGGTCACGTTTCGGGATCAGCCTGTACATATACAGCTTTTCGCAGGCCGGCATGACAGCGGCGACCATCGATGGATAGTATGTCACTCGGTGGTCGCCATTGTTTTTGGATTGTACTGTGCTTACCATCAGGTATAGAGCACTCATTTTGTCGTGGTACTATAAAAAAAAATTACTTGGGATTAATTATTTTTTTTTGTATTTCAACCACAATTTAACAGCTTACATATCTTTAAATATGTTCTGCAAAGAACTTTATAATGGTGTTTATATTACGTAATTATATTGTTTTTGGAACAATGTAACTTACAGCACCTTATTCGAATGTAGTACCTTAATGAATTTTAATCCATTGTCATGATACGTGACCAAGACACGTGTTGACAAACAAATTTAAATGCTTATAGATTTTTCAATAAACAGTGAAGTTGATTCACTTAATTTAACGAGCGGTATTGCGTCCAAATACAGGTTAGTAGCCTTGCGCACGCGCTGTCACGCCACGATCACACCACGCGTAATCATTCAAGAAATAATGTTTATACAATAGTAAACTTTATTAGCATATCGTCTAAAGTGTATTTTCAGTTGTGATTTTAATTTATTTATTTAATAAAAGTATTCAGTTGTTTTTAACACAAGGTACAATTTTGCATGTTTTTACAGTTCTGAAAAGAAGCCACATTAAATACACGACAACCGTAACCGAATTTATAACAACAGCTCAGCTGATTTTCGTTACATCTCATTTGTTCTTATTTTCATCAGTTTGATGAAATATTACAGTTGTATTTAAGTAAAATAAATAAATAACTAATAGCTGAAAAAAACGTAGGCACTAATTTAAACATTTCCGTTGTTTATGACGTTTTAGATTTTATTTTAATCGTAGCACGACAAAGTGCTTATGTCCGATGGTAAGCATATTACAATCTAAAAACAATGGTAACCACCGAGAGTCAGACTATCCATCGCCGGTCACCGTTGTCATGCCGGCCTGCGTAAATGCGTCTTTACGTTACGCTTGAAGGACTCTTTTTTTTCTCTTTTTTTTTTCAAACTGACTACGCTACAAAGCAAGGTCTTAACAGCTTCACCGGACTACTAAGGCGAGCGTTTAAGGCACTCAGACGAAACACGTAGGCACTAATTTAAACATTTCCGTTGTTTATGAGTTTTAGATTTTAATTTAATTGTAGCACGACAAAGTGCTTATGCCCGATGGTAAACATAGTACAATCTAAAAACAATGGCAACCACCGAGAGACAGACTATCCATCGCCGGTCACCGCTGTCATGCCGGCCTGCGTAAATGCGTCTTTACGTTACGCTTGAAGGACTTTTTTTTTCGAACTGACTACGCTATTGACCAAGCAAGGTCTTAACAGCTTCACCGGACTACTAAGGCGAGCGCTTAAGGCACTCAGCCAAAAAAAAAAAAACAAAAATCTTGAATGTCTCCATGTCATAGGAAGAAGGGAAAAATAGGTAGAGATATGTGTCGTTACATTTAAAAATGAGTCAATTGTAATTTTTAATCGTTCCTATAATATGTTTAATTATTTTAAAATGTCTAGTTTTTTTATACACCGAGAACGAAGTTTAAATTTTGCCGTCTATAAGATTGTTACGAGTTATGTTTGTATTATGATCTTCATATTTTACATATAGAAAATAAAACGGAACGGCTAAAATTGAGCGCTTAAGGCACTCAGCCAAAAAAAAAAAAAACAAAAATCTTGAATGTCTCCATGTCATAGGAAGAAGGGAAAAATAGGTAGAGATATGTGTCGTTACATTTAAAAATGAGTCAATTGTAATTTTTAATCGTTCCTATAATATGTTTAATTATTTTAAAATGTCTAGTTTTTTTATACACCGAGAACGAAGTTTAAATTTTGCCGTCTATAAGATTGTTACGAGTTATGTTTGTATTATGATCTTCATATTTTACATATAGAAAATAAAACGGAACGGCTAAAATTGGATTTAGATCATTTTTAAATGTAACGACTCGAATATTAAATAAGTATAATGTAAAAAAAATAAATAGAAATTTCGCAGTTGCCTAGCGGTTTATTATAGCGATCGCATCTCGTGCGGCCTCCAACGATAGTGAAATGAGAGACGGGCTTTGAAAGTGAAATTCATTTCGTCATATTGTGATGTCAGAATTTCACTGGTCGTTTTAGTAATTGCGGTATTCGAGTTCGTAATCGTGAAATGTGTATTACGGTTTTTTTTTTCACAATCGAGCATATAGCTAATGAACTGTTTCGAGTTATGTCAAAAGAGGAAATTATCCGATACGAAATATATATATAAGAGTTGTTGAGGTTTTTTTTTTTTTTTTTCGAACTGACTATGCTATTGACCTGGCAAGGTCTTTACAGCTTCACCGGACTACCAGTTGTTGAGGTATGTATACTTGGTACACGTATATGTTTCAACAACTCATATATGTATGAATAGTTAGCTTAGCTTGCGAATGCGAATTGCATGTGTCAGGCAACAGCCCACGCCGAGGTGTGCCGCGCACCCTTGAGCTAGTTGTCAAAATAAAATCGGCTGAGTGCCTTAAGCGCTCGCCTTAGTAGTCCGGTGAAGCTGTTAAAACCTTGCTTGGTCAATAGCGTAGTCAGTTCGAAAAAAAAAACAAAAGAGGAATGAAAGATTATTTACTTTTGAACGCCTCGTCAATCTTTATGGCCGCTCTGAATATAGCCGTAAGTTCGGACTTGCGTGTCTTATAGTCAAGAATTTAAAATAGGTATTTATTTATCCTCAAGTTGTCTTGATGTTATATCAGTATATATTATAGAGTAAAGTCCTGTGTCATGTCTGTCTGCCTGACTGTACGTGATAAACTCAAAAACTACTGAACGAGATTTTCATGCGGTTTTCACTAGTAGATAAAGTGATTCATGAGGAAGGTTTTTTTAATTATCAGAGCGGGACAACGTCCGCCGGGCCCGCTAGTGCATAATATACATATTTATATCTAAATCTGTGTTCTCCGCAACTATATTCAGTGAGGTCAAAAAGTTTGGCGCGGACTGTACGTATATTGATTTACATATACCTTTTGTTTTTAAATATAGTTTTCGTATTATTATTATTTTTTACTGCACTATGCCTGATAGTAAGCACAGTACAATCCAAATATGCACAGGCTGATCCCGAAACGCGACCCACAGTAGCGAATCACTATGACGGGCTTTTTCGCCATGTAATCACCATGGTTGCGACCCAGTCGGGCTGTAAAACCCTACCATCCCGCTTTCGCCATTGCCTCGTTCGTTATTCAGCAGGGTGCACCACGTGCAGGTGAGGTTGGCTCGAGTGTCTCAAGTCTTATGATGTTATTCGACACCCCTTAAGTTATTATAGGTGCTTATTGCTACATTGAAAATATCAGTAAAGGTCTGTATAAGGTCTAGTTTTATCTGTGTTACCACTATGTATATAACCTTTTTGATTAACAGTTTAAGGACGGGTAGTAATATTGATCTGGTTAATACGAGAGTTTATGTTTATTTATTAGGTAAGTAAGCGATTGGGAACTAAAACTGTCACGATTTCTAAGGGTTTGTCTAAAATGTGGGTTGCGAGTGTCGCGAGCTTATTGACTCTTGAGCTAATATGATCAGTAATGGCTACAATAGTTTTATTAAAATTTAGACGAAACAGATATACTAAGATGTTCCTGTACTTTTGCACATCGTTACATAGTATAAAACAAAGTCCCCTACCGCGTCTGTCTGTCTGTCTGTTCGGGATAAACTCAAAAACTACCGAAAGGATTTTCATGCGATTTTCACCAATGAATGGGGTGATTCACGAGGAACGTTTTAGTATATAATTTGTTAAGGATTTTATCATAATCAGGGCGGGACAACGTCTGCCGGGCCCGCTAGTAAATACTATTTTATAAGATGCAATAAATTACATCGTTCAAGTTATGCAAACTAAAGGTAAATTTAAATTACATTATGTTGATTTGTAATTTGCATTGAACAAAATTATAATTTATCACATTATATTAATTTAGACCAGTCACGATGTATGCATCGGAGTGCTGGGCTATGAAAGAGACGGGTGAGAGAAAATTACATGGGGCGAATGTTAAGGTGAATGTTTAGTGTGACTGGAATGGATAAGGTTAAGAATGAGTATATCAAAGGAAGTTTGAAAATAGCACCAGTGACAGAACTTGAGGAGTAATCAGTTACCATGGTATGGGCATGTCATGAGGAGAGATGAAAACCATGTAGCTAGAAAAGTTTTGAATATTATGGGGTAGACGGATATAGGAGTAATTTTTTTTTTCTCGAACTGACTACGCCATTGACTTACATATGTCTTAACACCTTCACCGGACTACGATATAGGAGTAGAGGAAGACTGATAAAGCTATGGATGTATTGTGTAAAAAATGATAAGTGTTTATAAGGTGTGAATACTGAGATGGACCACGATATAGGAGTAGGGAAAAGAAAAACATGTTCTACCGACCCTATTTGGTGGAATAAGGGTAAGAAGATGATGAAAGCCTCTAAAGTTACATAAAAATCAATAGATTAACAATTATTACAGTTGTTACTATCTATTAAGTTAATGTATGATATCAAAGAAATTAAAAATAGATGTGTACAATTTTCATAATTAAAGTAACGTAAATGAATTGAAGTAATGGCGAATAAAACTATTTAAAATATTTCTTTACTTATCAAGCTCGTTCTCGTGATTTCGTCCGTTTTTGTAGGTGGTAGAGCCACGCTGAAACTATTATTGGTTTCAGCACGAATGGCTCGGCTCGCCCGGGGTAGTGCCACCCTCTCACAGAACACCGACGTGAAGTAACAGTACTTGCATTGTTGCGTTTCGTTCGGTCAGTGAGAGCGCCGGAGGCCCATTTCCCCTTCCCTCTTCTCTTCCTCCCCCTTCCCTCCCAAACACAGGTTGGCAACACTTTTGCGACTCCCCTGGTATTGCAAATATCTATGGACGGTGGTGATCACTTAACGTCAGGTGCCCACCTGCTCGTTTGCCTCCTATGATATAAAAAAAAGTGTAAAAATGCCTTTGATGTTTTACTTTGATTTAATTTGGACTGACGTTTGCAATTTTCTTCACCCTAAATCTACCATTAGTGTCTACGGTCTATGGCAATGTAATCTACATTTTTTCTAGTTCATTTCTATATAAATTTAAAAATTACGTTCATATTAGGTCATTACTTTTCAAGTAATGCACGTTCTCACACGAAAACTATCGATTTTATTGTATACTAGCGGTGCCCGTGGCTCCGTCCGCGTGAAACCTAATGTAAAAAAATCAGTGACTAATAAAGTCATCTGAATGTATTAAGTCCATTTACTTATGTACTTTTCTCTTGAACTTAAGCCGAGTGGTCATTAAAATTACAATAACTTTTGATAGAGTCGACCGGTTTTAATCAAACCAAGACTGAATGTTACTCTGAATGAGGTTTTATTGTGAACGCAGTACTTTAGCAGTGATGCGTGTTCAAATAAACAGGCGGACAGACATTTCTAAAAATGATTGAAATGTATTTTATTACTTATTAAAAGACACCTGCAAATTTTTTTTCACATAAATCTAACAGGTTCGACACGTTAGATTTACATTCTTAATCCATAGTTTGTCTGGTGCTCGCCATCTCGCTTCAGTGAGCCGTATTTTTTTTGTTGAATTTATCATAGCCCGTAGTATTTCTGAAACAATAAGCAATATTGTAAAAAAGTTCTATAAATTTCTATGGGGCAAGTCGTGTGGCGTGCATGCTAAAGAGAGGGAATTACAGAGGATTATATTTTTGCATTCAATTTTGTTAATGTCTTGTTTTTTAATATAGGTACATAAAATATATTGTAATGTCAATAAACAATGCAGAAGAAGTCGCGGGTACCAGCTAGTATATTTACGGAAGAGCATATTTTTCTATCTATAAGATATCGTTTCTTTTAGCTGGTGTTTTTGTGAGTTAATTTTTCAACCTTTCTTGCATGATTGATGTTTTTGTAGTACTAATTATTTTCCTAATAATTATTGTCACGATTTAATAATACTATTTTGATTCGATTTTGAACACATGCACATTTTTTTTTTCGTTTTCTATGCACGACGTTTGTCTTTTTGTGTATATTTTGTAGTTTATCTTGCGTTTATAAATCGGAACGGATTTGATTTGTATAATCAAGTGAACGTTTTATGAAAGAATAAATAGATAACAACACAAAAACCTTGTGTGGTTTTATTAAACCACGGTAAAAGTGAAACTATTTTTTCAGACTATAGACATATAACTAAAAATTTTTGAATTAATATATATATAAATATAAATAAATAATGTATAATTATAATAAAAGTGCGTGCGTACAAAGTACACATGTCAGAAATGAAACTTCTTTGGCGAACTAATTTATAAGTCTTGTTTATATTTATACAAAACAAGGAAAAAGAATAAAAAGTTTTTTTATTTATTTAATCTTCGTTTACTGCAAATGACGTCACTTCCGTTGCATACCTGCGTGACGTATAATGAATAATAAGGTACTAGAGAATATGAAATTTAAAGTTTATTCGTATAATCGCGTAAAATAATAATCTGACCTACAGACTGAACTATACCTAGAATTAAATAATCAATTATTAAATAACAGATATCACGTAGACTAATTGTCCCATTGTCTGTTATATCCCATATAAAATTCATGGAAAATGTAGTATTCTGATTTTTGTACTTTAACGTGGAAAAAAAAGCATTAAGAACCGAATCGTCTGGATTTTGAGACGAAAATATATATGTGATTTTTCCTTGTACATTTTTTACGAACACAAAAGAAAGGTGTAAGATGTACGATTTTAATGGGGTCCTTATCCTAGTATTATTTTCTGCAAATAAACAAAGCATGGACAAAGGAAATGATTTTTTGGCACACCCTATGGTAACTACATACTTCTGGGTATATCGTCTACTGTAAGAATTATTTATTTCTTTGGCATCTTTCCCGTGAAATATCATGTCGATAGAAGTGGAATAACTGTATTATCATTATTACTACTACTCCGATAGTTTAAAATACGTGCCGACATATTTAAAGACAAAATCTTATTATGCGTCTAGAAAAAAATACGTTCTCTATTACAATTATTATATATTTTTATAAATGTATTTTTTTTGCAGAATGGGTAGTAAATCATTTTGTATTATATAGGTCTAGTTGTTATTTAGGTGGAAGAGCCACGCTGAAGGTATTACTGGTTTCAGCATGAATGGTTCGGCTCGTCCGTGGTAGTAGTACCACCCTCTCATAGAAAACCCACGTGAAGTAACAGTGCTTGCATTGTTGCGTTTCGTTCGGTCAGTGAGAGCGCCGGATACCCAACTCCCCTCCTCACCTCCTCTCTTTCCCACTCCTCCTTCTCCCAAGTACAGGCAGGCAACGTACTTGCGACTCCTCTGGTGTTGCAAGTGTCTATGAACGGTGGTGATCGGTTAACATCAGGTGACCCACCTGTTCGTTTGCCTCCCGTGATATAAAAAAAAAACTTTTTCAATCCAAATGTTTATAGGTATACATATTCTTTATGAATTATGATGTTTCAGTAGATTTTGATTGACGAAAATAAAGTGTCATGATGATTTTTGAACTAATGACGGTACAGTTTTTGTTCGGACACCGCTTCGATACATTTAGGTTCGAATGTTGCAAGTAGCCAATGCTTTTAGTGAAGGAAAACGTCGCGAGAAAACAATGGCTTTCTCTAATGCCCTCATGTTAAAATTTTATTTTCAGAGACCCATAGGTGCGTTTCGGTAGCTACATATATATATATTTTATGTTATAACTGGCAAACGAACTTGTGGGTCACTTGATGTTAAGTGATCACCACCGTCCATGGCCACTAACAACACCGGTTGTGTTGACGTTGCCAGCCTGTGTTTGGGGGAAAGGGAGTTAGGGGGGGAGTAGAGTGGGGAAGGGAGGTGGTCCTCCGGCGCTCTCACTGACCGAACGAAACGCAACAATGGCAAGCACTGTTACTTCACGTCGGTTTTCTATGAGAGGGTGGTACTACTCCGGACGAGCCGACCCATTCATGCTGTAGCCAGTAATAGATTCAGCGTGGCTCTACAACTCTTTAAGTTTAGCGTGTTATGACGCAGCCACATCGTCTATAACCTTCAGCGTGAGATTTCGGTCATGTTTAAAACCTAAAAGAAGTCTTTATTGAAAGATTTTGAACAATAAAATCGAATTTATTTGTGGTTCTCTTTAAAATAACTATTGCTAGGCAGGTTCTATTTATTGAACAATGAAACGTATACTTATTTAGGTTATCATTCTTATCTATGTAATCGGTAATGTTTAGTCTTTTTTCTGCTAGTGGTCACAGAGTACGTTATATAAATAGAGGTCGCACTCGTTCTTTTCAATCAGCGCCTCTATAATACGACTTTCGAACTAATATGTGTTAGTTATAAATGTACATTTATATCTATGTATGTATGCATACAGCGGTACTGCATAAATCGTATACAAGTTTTTGATCATTTTTATTTGTAATGAATATATTCATCGTAAGGCAAATCTTAATGCAAGTATGTAAATGCAGGAAATGTTTATAAGTAGATCCGGAGATAGATAAAATTGTTTGTGGGTTTCTTATTTAAGGGAGCACACTCTCGTAACACATACGTAAACAAAGTGAATGGCAACAAATATTTCAAAGTTGTCAGTTTGAACTGTCAAAATTAATTGTCATCCACCACCTTTTGTTATCAAACTTGCCAAAAAAATTATATAACAGTGCCATCTAGAGAGTGGATTGATAACCAAAAATAGACACTCTTTTCCATACAAATCCGATTCTGAGAATAGCGTGCTAGTGGTTTTGAATAGTGGGGATTCCTTTATCTCGAAAAGGTCAAACTGCGATAATTTACCTGAGTATTTGTGTCATAAGAGCATTGAGAACCGTGATATTTCCTTATTAAAGGACACGTTTCTCGGCCGAGTCTTATCGGTTGAAACCTTGTGGTTATCGAGAAATGTTGCGTAGTCGGCGCGTTTCTAATTATTTATTTTTGATGTGAAAACCTCTTTAGCACTTTTTTTGGGTGAACAAATAGCGTGAAACTCGTGTTGTCACCGCACGCTTCCAATGAGCTATATGTATACTGTATATATATGTACATAGATATATCTCCGTACATTATTAGTTTAGGTAATATTTCAATTTACAGATTATGAAATTTAAATAATAAATTAAAACATATTAAATTAAATGATAATTCACAGTATAATTATTCTAATAATTCAAAACGGAGCACAGTTATTCTAATGTAGTGAGTTTTCACTTCTGTCTGCTATCCTTATGACTGCATCGAGTTTTTTTTTATTCATTAGGGCACTTCAACAACAAAAAGTAGAGTTACTTTAAAAAAAAGTAAGCTTGAGAATATGATATGAATAAAATGGCTAAATACACATACATTTGTAATTTTTTATAAAAGTCATCATATTCCGCATGATAAAATACTTTAAGTTATTATAATTTTTCGTATTTCAACAAAAAGTTTGTATATGTATATATCTAAAAAGTAAATGGAATAATCAACGGAGTAATGTGAATCAAACAATATATATAATTAAGAATAGTAGGTAAAATACTTGTTGTATATTCTCACCATTTAATAACACGGTTTGATAGTGTTATTTCAGAATTTAATTGCTGCATTTTGTTACTATTGTTAATAATGAAGCCTAATGTTGTTCATTGAACAATAGAAATATTCCCGATAACAACAATCTACTGTGCAACATTTGCTTTCTAAATATTTGCTATATATTTGACGCCAAATATTATAATTTACACAAAAGATCTTGAAGGCAAACTTAAAATTTTAATGGCAAATTGAATATTAATTTATGTATCTTTCGTTATGTCAAAATAACTATTAAAAATATATATTTATTAGAGATGCCAATTTTTTTTATGATTTCAAAATATACCATAGAGTATTTCGCATTATACAGATCTGTTAATTTACGATTTGATCGAACGTCATTCATCTTCATTTTTTTATGTCAATCTGACATCTATTTGCTCTAACAGTTTGACGTCACATCATCTGTCGTGTAATTTACTTACAATTTGCTACCAGATTGTTATTCGAGTATTATTATTATACCTTTAAACGATTCACGATCTCGGAAACAGCGGCAGCGATTTCCGTGAAACTTGTATGTAGGTGGTTTCGGGGACAATAAATCGATCTGCTAGATTTCGTTCATAGAAAAAAAAAATATCTGAGTTTTCAGGCAATAAAAAAATATAGCTAGAATATAAAGGTACATTTCGCCGTCGCTGTCAAAACAAATATAACTCAAATGGAAATCGGCTGCTTCGAAAATCCGTCTAACCCCAGTTCGAATCCGAGTGAGACCAAAAGAGACATCTTTTTTAATATTTTTTTTTTTTTCATATAACATGCTAATGTGATGCAAACCTAACACTTTATTTTAATTTAAAAATGATTTTTAAAGAACCGAGCTAGGCTCAATCGTCTTGGTTCTATGTATTTAGTAGATAATTTAATATATTGTATGTTTTTTAACTATATCGAAGATAAAATGAAATGTAGGTTATAGACTAAACCACGTTTACATTGTATCGCTTGTTGATTATAATCAATAACAATATAACCATACAATTTTATGACGTAATACAAATGTAGCCTATAAGTAAACTCGCTACTCTTTTTATACAGAGTGCTGTCATATGCAATACATCTGAATATGAGTCGAAAGTGGGTGTATTTATTTCATTGTAAACATATTATGTCAAAACGAACCTGTTATTTTGTCCTCTAGTATATAATGCTATAAGTTACGATTGGCTTTACTCGCTGAATACTCCCTAAAAATACGAAAATCTGTTCGATGTCTTCAATAACGACTCTATTTATTAAAAACGACAGTGACAGAAGACAGGTCGACGTGACATCTTTGAAATTTAAAATAAACTTGTTTTTATGGTTTAGTGATGTCTCAGATATTTGCGTTCGGATATCTGCTAAATTAATTAGACGTAATTTCAGTTTTTTATTCAAAATAATTTGCTGTTCAATATTCTTTATATTGTAAAATTAAGAATGAAAACACATTTCATTGTCGTTTATTTAATTCTGTTTTTACACAAATACATTCTGAATCAATAAGATGTGGGGAGAGAGGTGGCCGCAATTTGATATGTGTCGCTTCCCTTTCCGTTGACGCGTCAAGAATGTTATGATAAATTCATAAAGAAAATCAATTAGAATATCGTAGGTAATGTTGCCATAATTTACCGACAGAATATGATAACTACCGTATACGCTCTCATGAATTTATTCAGTGTGCGGATAAAACACATAGACTTTTTCGAAACTGCGGAGTGCGGATATATCATTAAGCAGTTTACCGCATCACTATTGACTGCTCAGGCTACGGCTGAAATTCAAAGTCTGGAGTTTGCGTCAATAGGTTTATTTACCAGTAAGACGTCTTAAGGAGTGTTACTCTTTTTGTAAAATTTAATTAAATACTCCTGGTGACATGCAATTTCTTTGATAAATTAATAATCTCTTCATTGCCTTTAGCTTGCCCGTCTCGGGTATTACAAGCTGGCGGCGGCAGCACAAGCTGACACAGAGCAGCGTCCGCGTAACGGACTACATCAACCTCATCCAAAGGAGACCGTGTAAGTATATCCTTCAAAATAATATATATATATATATAATACAGTTCCTTTGAGGTTCAATCACACTAACGGAGTAGGAGTATATATACATTCGATGCTTACTAATACTTCTTTTTTGGATTCGGTTGACCTTTTGTTATTTATTTTTCATACCCAACGGAGTAGGCGGGAATGATTTAGTATAAGGTATATATATTTCTGTGTTTTTAATTGCACACTTTAGTCGACAGTACTATTAACAGCATTATTTACATTTGCCGGTTTTTTTTAATATAAAACTTCGAGTAATTTCAGTAAATGCCTATCAATCAACAATGATACCTAGGTTTGAAATTTGTACATAACAAGGGAGATTAGGTCCATAAGAAAAATAGTTTGCGACTTCAGGATTGGCTGACTGTTCAAGTCATACTTACGGGCAGAGATAATGAGCAATCTTCTAAAAGAACTTTAAACTTTACGTTTCCTTTTAGAATTGAGTAAACACACGCAGGCCAAGAATTTAGTTCTGCACACTTCCCAAGACTTATCATGGGTTTATCATATAAGTAAAAACATTTTGAATGTCATGTACTCCCGAATAAGAATGCAAAAATCTTCACTCACGACCAAGCTAACTTTAGTCAATTCTCTGTTACTCCCCATCATTCACCATGCAGATGTAACTTATCCGGGAGGGTCGCTCAATAAACTCGATCGTCTGCTAAATTTGTGTATTCGTACATCCTCGGACTATATAAGTATGCTCACATTTGTAAATTTCGTTCGCAACTATACTGCCTTGATGTCAGTTCTCGTCGGAATTCATATATATGTATTACATTTTCTCTATGTTTTTTGCCCTAACCCTCGATCTCCTCTTTAACCCTCGGATGTCCACAATATCTCCATGAACTATTTATATTCCGAACGGCTCGCGGTAGTGATTTTCGTTCTGCTTACAGCAAAACTCTTTTGTTCTGTACGCACAGATATATTACACTCTATTCAAACTCCTTCCCGATAACTGCTATACAATTATGGAATGCGTTAACGCTTCAATTAAAAGATGCTGGAACTATCACTAACTTTAAAAGCCAACTACATCGATATTTATTTAATAAATAGGAGACAGGTGTTAATTCATGTTCTTACAATTTGTTATGCGTGTGCGTTTTACTATTATTTTTATTATCGTTGTATATTTATAAATTAGTATGTACATATTGTGTATTTTTTTAATGCAATAGGTGGCAAACGAACAGGTGGGCCACCTGATGTTAAGTGATCACCACCGTCCATGGACACCAACAACACCAGAGGAGTCGCAAGTGCGTTTGCCACCCTTTGGGGGAAGGGTTAAGGGAGAGAGTGGGAGAGGAGAGGGGAGGGGAGGTGGGCCTCCGGCGCTCTCACTGACCGAACGAAACGCAACAATGCAAGCACTGTTACTTCACGTCGGTTTTCTATGAGAGGGTGGTACTACCCCGGATGAGCCGACCCATTCATTCTGAAACCAGTAATAGTTTCAGCGTGGCTCTACCACCATTTAAATTGTTGTATGTACATATATGTATGAGTGGGCTTATATATACTACCTTTATATTTGGATTTTAGTTATACTTCAGTGTTAAGCCTATTATGATTATAATTTTTATTTTATTCATTTTTTTTTTTCAATTATAAGTAACCACGATAACTTTTATTTTTTTCTGTAATACAGCTGGTTAGCTGGAAGGAAATGCTTTGTGGCATTAAGCATTCACACGCAATTTGGTATAATAAATAATTTAAAAGACACCGAAAGTATTCTATGTAAAATTGTGTATGATGTTTAATAACTGATAAGAATAATGTCAGAACGTACTATGCTAGTCTGATTCTTATAGCGAATCTATTATAATCTTAATATTGGCATGAGTTCACAAACCGTAAGAAATAGGTTCGTTTCTTTGTTCCCCGTCCGGTTACTATCGTACGATATTTTAATTTAAATAGTGAAAGTATCGTCTATCCTAAGCGAACGGTTCAAAATCATTCATCGTGATTAGTAACTAGTGAGCCTTAGCTTTCTCTGCGTGTATTCCTATATTATTGCTATATATATATATTTTTAGTAGAAACAAAAGTGCCTATCCACAAATGGATACAGACAGCTTGGTTTTGTGGAGGCGGCCGATAACAACGTTAGAGTACTTCCTCCGGGAGCTCTTAATATTAATAAATACAGGTCTACACAGGTATGTATTTTTTTTCTTCATATATTAGAACTACACATATAATTCTGTCACATTAGTGAGTAATATACTCACTGCAGGGTCACAGTCCTCTTTACAAATGAAGGAATGGGCATAATCACCTACGTCGTATTGACGATTTCAAACTTCCAGAAATTCAGTTTTTAATTTGCTCATATAAGTTGGTACTTAAAGAATATTTCTTAGATTTAGGCTTCCTCACGGTGTTTTCCTTGTTGGTACGATAAGAATATTACTCGGGTTTATGTTTCCTCACGATGTCTTTCTTCACCGTTAGCCGATAGTGTTGCCAATTAAAAATAGTGAATTCAATGGTGCATGCCGGTTAAACTTCTCTAACGATTTAAAATGCCATTAAAGTTCACATTGAAGCTAGTATCGTTCGGTTTGCAATTCATTAATTCGTTAATCTATATTAAAGTTGCCATGCACACATTTTGAATAACAAGATTTGAAGATATAAATACCAGAACATTCCGGTTTGAAAACAGGATACGATACTATACGATATTAACAGGATGACAGAATGAATGATAACAATAGTTAATAGTAATTTACAATTAAAATTATATAAACTCATTAACTTCTAAAGAGTTGCCGCGCTTATCTATAAAACCATTTATATACCACGACATATACATTATCTAGGATATTTCAGAAATAAGGCAAGTCCTGGGAAAATAGGGCGAATGGTAACCCTAATCTATGTAATATTCCTAGCTAGTTGTGGTGTCCATATTTATATTATAAATCGTGGATTTCTGTTATATTGTGACTCCGTGTTTTTGAAAAATGTTTTTACGAAACTACAACACGGTATGGAATTTTCTAGTGCCCGTTTGGCTTCGAGTTAAAAATCTGCTGTTGAGCACCCATTTGATATGTTCGGATAGAGTTGCACGGGTCAGATACTTTCCTGTGTTACCATCGCTGAATACATTGAAGCGATGATCGCTCAGTGTTAACCTCGTTCGGAAACCTCGCCGATTGGCGTAGTTTCGAAACTTTTCGAAAGGACTGCAACTTACGTTGAAGAAAAACAATGTGATGGGACCATACCATGATAGGCTTATTCTAAACCCGCTTGGCTAACTACCATCCTCAATTTGAAAATCTGTCGCCAAGCGTCAAGGGTGTGTTTCACCCACTTGAACAAGCTGCACTTGAAAGGTTTTTTAGGTTTTAGGTTTATTAACATGTTTAACATCTTGTCGTTCAACATCAAGTGGGAGAATGTTCAAACACTAAAACTTAGGGGTTTAAGGGTTGTCAGGGGTGTCGAATAACATCGAAGACTTGAGACATCCAAGCCAACCTCACCTACACGTGGTGCACCCTGCTGAATAACGGACGAGGCGATGACGAAAGCGGGGCGGTAGGGTTTTACAGCCTGACTGGGTCGCCACCACCATGTATATGGCGCGATTCGGGATCAGCCTGTGCATACTCAGCCTTTCGCAGGCCGGCATGACAGCGGCGACCGGCGATGGATACTGTGTCACTCGGTGGTCGCTATTGTTTTTTGCCATTGTACTGTACTTACCATCAGGCACAGTGCAGTAATTTTGCCGTGCTACAAAAAAAAATTATTGTTATATTGTTTCTTGGCTAATTTTCACAACAAACATGTTACGTATAAGACCATATCTCACCTTGATTGGGGCACAGAACATATTTATCACGTGACCCCTGTAAATGTTAGGACCAAATATTCTTCAATATATGGGGGGAGTCAACTTGTTAAATGGTAGTCAGGTCAAGTCAATTACAAATTAGTTCCCCCGACGGAAATCGAACCACGTGTCTTCAAAGTTTGCGTGATGCATATTGGCTGCTTTAACACAGAGGCGGTATTTATATATTAATACGTGAAGCCTAATCTTTGTATCCCTTTTTAACGGAATTGGGGGAACGGATGAACGTGAAACTTGGCATACAAAGTTTGCATGATGCATATTGACTGCTTTAACACAGAGGCGGTATATCTAATAATAGAAATTCCATTTTTTTTTTTCAGATTGCTATCGTATAAACTACTCGCTCTTACAATAATTTTATTAACAAGTGGCACAGCTTTATCATATTATATAAGTGGACCGCATCAGGTTTATGTCCATGTAAGTTATATTTGCATATCGAAATAGATTGAACGTACCTTCGTTTGTTACCTTACCTTACCCTTATTATAACATTTTGGGAAAGACTTTATTGTAATAAACTGAGTCACAAAAATAGGAAAAACTTTCATATATCTAGAAGAATGCCTATACATTATTTTTAAACAGTTTATTATTACAGTCATAAAAAGTAAAGAAATCAAATAATTACATAAGGCGATCTAAAAATTTCCGGAACTGGCCACAAAGAAAATTTAAAACAAATTATGACATTTGAAAATGGAACTCTTTGGCTTCAAAATGCAGTTTGGCCACCTATTTGTCACTTGTTTTTACATTTAGGCGCCATTTTAAATATTGCATGTATGTTACCGTTTATTTAGCTAAAATTTTCGTAGTATGACTTACTACTATTTTAAATTTAGTTTGATGGCTCAGAGTGTCGCACACTTCCAAACTGTTTTTGATAATCAAGCACCATGCAAATCGTTTATAAGTAAGGCATAGGCATGAGTCCGATACAGCCAAGTCTACAAAAATTATTGGGTGAGAAAAAACTGTGTTCCCGGTGGATCCCTCTTAATTTAACTGAGGCTTAAAAAAACGGAATAATGTATTTTTGTATAGTTGTTTGGAAAATAATTTGAGAAATAATAAAGTCATTTTTGAGCAGTATTTTGACCAATATTTTTTTTCGTATCCATTCCGGAAGTTTTCAATGCGCCCCACGAATTAATCCATTACAGTAACAAAATGTTACCTTGAATTTTAAATTGAATACTGTAGCATTATAAACTATTCATAAAAGTCGAACCAATTTCACTAAGTGCTGCATAACAAAGTAAATGTAATTATTTCAGTTAGTGGTATCCACATTAGCCTGGTGGGGTTGGTGGGTGGTACTGGGTGTTTGCAGTTCAGTCGGTCTGGGCACTGGTTTACATACATTCCTACTGTACTTGGGACCGCACATAGCTCGAGTTACATTAGCGGCTTATGAGTGCGGAGCGCTCAATTTTCCAGAGCCACCTTATCCGAATGAGTAAGTGTTATTTTTAAATTTAGGTTCTCTGATTGGTAATGTTTTTTTTTCAGCTACGATTAGGGTTGCCACTCTTTATTTCGACAAATCTATACTAATTAGTGGGCGTTTAAAGTTTATATGGAGGAGAAGTGCAGAAAGCTATTTGTTTTATATAAAATGCATTAGAAGTACATTAAATTAATTAAAATATGCATTACTCACATTACTGCTTCAATTTTACACAACATATACACACATGTAAATAAAAAAGATATTTTGACATCCGTCAATAAAGGACTTCAAAAAAGGTTGTGAAGGAGGTTGCTATGCTCGACTGTATGTATTATTTTACTCTTACGTTCCAATTACCCTTTTTCATTCTACATTCAACAATGATATTATAACATACAACTATTATTATAATATTTATCCCTTTAAAAAATCAATGAACTATGGTCGAATGTCGACCACTGGACACCATTTCAATAATTAC
Source organism: Antheraea pernyi (assembly GCA_015888305.1). Taxonomy (NCBI): domain Eukaryota; kingdom Metazoa; phylum Arthropoda; class Insecta; order Lepidoptera; family Saturniidae; genus Antheraea; species Antheraea pernyi. The sequence goes on from MU158961.1 coordinate 472,279, forward strand.
ATCATTTTCTTTCGACTAAAATGTCACAATAACGATAACCAATTTAACTTGCTTCACGTATTAATATATATGATATTATTATAAAGCTGGAGGTTTTGTTTGTTTGTTTGAAAGCGCTAATCTCAGGAACTGCTGGTCCGATTTGAAAAATTCTTTCAGTGTTAGATAGCTCATTTATCGAGGAAGGCTATTTTATTATTATATTGGTTATATATCATCACGCTAACACCAATAGGAGCGGTGCACCAATTAAGAATGTTTCAAAATCGTTTTATCTTCTTTTCGAGAGCTTCCGCTGCGTGTTGTTAGCGTTAAAAGTAACTATCCCACATGTATGGACTCGCGGGCAAAAGCTAGTAAAGTATATTCGTTGTTGAATATTAAAGGGCCGCATCTAACTAAACTAACAATAAAGTAAATTTTCAAAAAAAAGTATTAACCGACTTCAATATCAATCAAAACCCCATAAGGCACTAAAAAGCGGAAAATAAATAGTTTATCAAAAATAAAACATATGAATATGTGTGCTACCTAGAGATGTATTGGAAGTCGGTGCCAACCAAACCGAAAATCATATCATCTACAGGTACAAAGTTTAATTCCACTCTCGCGTCTCTGTAATACAAAAAATTTGGTTGGTACCGACTTCCAGTACACCTCTAGGTAGCACAC
>MU158961.1:499801-544697 GCA_015888305.1 Antheraea pernyi
AGTCAGGAATGGCAATAAACACTCTGAAGGCACTGTAACTATTTATCCGGGCAGAGCTTCGCCTTACAGTAACTTCCACATAGGAGTGCGTGCAGGAACAGACAAGCGTTTATTTTTTGTATAGTCACAAAATCTTAATTATTATAATGGCAATGTATATTAAATATACATAATAAAGGCAATGTATATTAAATATAATGTAAATGTAAATCTTAATAATAATATTTTAAGTTTTTGTTTCGTTAGTTCCTTATACAGTGTAAGTGAGCACTGAGGTAGTTATATGGTGGGTTAAGATTCCAAATGTGTTGTGAATGACAAACCTCATTTGGCACGCTTTTTGTATTTATATATCTAATGTACGCGTTACATGTTACTTTTAGTGGCGTGTGCGTCGTACTTACAATTGTCTTTAAAGAGCGTTTCTGTAATTGTACATAGTCTCACAATTCTATAATTCTTTAATATGATTTTAAAAAAAACGCGTGCGGAGTTGCGGGTACAGCTAGTATTGAAATAATATCGTTTTTAGTCTCGCATTTTTTAATTTGGACCGATAATTGTTTTAATATTGATAAATAACCAGTGTTTAAGCTTTTTTATAAACCAGAAGAAAAATTTAATTTAAATTGTTTTTTTTTTTATAAATGTTGCTTTGTTGACTTATTTGGAAAAAAAAGCTAAAAAAATATGATAACTCGAAAGTGGTTCACTTTTGCGTAGTGCATATGGGGGTTTAAATTATCACAAATATTCACCCCTATTACCTCCTAACGGGAATACGTCGAATTACCAATAATCCTGTATAATATATATAGATCAAGTTGAAAATTTGATACCAACCTATACATGGGCACTTGCAAGACAACGCTTTTAGATTTTGCGTGTTTACTGTCTTATGTCCGTTACTTAATATCAGATGAGATTGTAGCGTAAGAAACGATTGTAATGATAATGTATTTATTTAAAAATGTGTATGAAAAAAAAGATTTATCACATCATGTTTCTTGCAGGTTCTTCTCTATGATTTGAGTTGTTTTCTGAACCGGTGGTAGTTATGAGCACACTATGGCCTAAAGTAAATAACACATTTTTGATTTTGACATCGGCTGATTCCACAACGCAACACGCCTAATCATGCTGTAACATTTGGACACGACAGTCATGTTCTACCAGATTTTAGAAATTATAAAAATAAATAAATACTACTGGCTATCAAACGTTATTATAGTGGTCAAGTGGTTTGACCGGTGGAAAATAAATCGCACGCCTACAGGTTCAAACCGCGGCATGCACCAACGAATTTTTCAGAATTCGAGCCAGTTTACTAATTACAATCGGTTACAACGGTGAAGGAATACATCGTGAGGAAACATAAACCAGAGAAATCTTCTTGTAGTATCACCGTTTTGGGAAAACAGAACTGTGGATTTCTCCAGTTTGAAATCTCCAATACGTCGTGGGCTGGCGCGGTGATTATGCCCGTACCTCCTTTCGGGAAGAGGCCTAGCTATGGCCCTGCATTGGGTCTCTTACAGGCTGATAATGATGATCTAACGTCTGATAATTCTAATCTACTACTAAAACCTTGTCACCAGAAGAATTCAGAAAATTTATCTAATCCACATCAAATTTAGGTAATTTTACTCATCAATGTAAAAAAATGTTCCCTCCTTAGAGAATCTGAAAAATGGCAAATTATTTATAACAAAGAAAACAAATATTTTGAAAACGTTTATTTGTAATTATTTCTTACAATAATTTTACAAGATCTTATCTTAAAGACTTAAGAAAAGCGTATTTGTCAAATCAGTCGAATTTGGACGGATACAAAATGACTTTAATATCTTTTTAATACAATAGATATGTACTAATAAATGAAATCTTATTCTATTACGGAAGACCTATTCTAATATTATTTTATAAAATATATAATTTACATTAATATATGAAAAACATGGCTTTGCTTTCACATTGGAACGTGTCTTTTGATGTCTTATTAAGTAAGATCAAGAAACCCAACATTTGATGTTAGTTCGAAAAATGCTATATTTATTTTATTCGTGTACTTTCATACAGAATTCCAGATTCCAGATATTCCAGAAAAAATTCCGCCCAGATAGGTCGCGAATTCCATGAGTCAGGTAACAGCCCAAGCCGAGGTGTGCCGCGCACCCTTGAGCTAGTTGTCTAATAAAATCGGCTGAGTGCCTTAAGCGCTCGCCTTAGTAGTCCGGTGAAGCTGCTAAGACCTTGCTAGGTCAATAGCGTAATCAGTTCGAAAAAAAAATTCCTCAAATCGAATACGAAATGTACAGTGATTGAGATATTTGTAGGTTTCTGACAATCTAAGACGCAGTTAAACTATGGTCAAGTAGATTCTGGTACATTTTTTAAAGTAAATTTTATTCAAGTTGTATTTTTTTTATTTCCATGTACAAATCCACCATCAAAGTGATGTGGTATGCGGTGCCCGGGCATAGGCTGTTGGGATGAACCCCGAACGTCGTGATTTAGGTGCGTGTGCCCACAACCAACCCTCAACGGTTTGCTGTGTGAGGTCTGCGTATACCCATTCACCTCGCTTCACTGACAGATCGTCTGGGGCTTGAGCCTGGAACAATCGCGGACACTAACATACGAGTCGTTACATAAACAAAATGAGCTAAATCCAATTTTAATAGTTCATATAACATATTAAATTCTTTTAAGATTTCCAGTTTTTACACACAGAACGAACTATAAATTTTGCCGTTCATAAGGTTTTTAATTTTTGAAGTAACACTTCTTTAGCGCGCGGTTAGGAGGTAACTGGACGACAATGCAACGGAAGTCCTTTACGGCAATATGGCGTCACGTTCCTTTACCATCCGGTTTTTAAATGTTTTTGATTTTATCAATAAATAGTTTATTAACAAATCAATCAAAAATTTTGAAAAAAAAAATTGAATAATAATAAAAGTCATACAAAACAATTAATTATGTATATATGGGCGCGCGGCCGTGCTACCATCTGATTTCAATGTAAGTAAGTAACAAATTAAATCAAAGATTCATTATCTGTAGTACCATTTATCAGCTAATACGCTCTTATAACGCCAAAGAAGTTCTACTTCCATCGCGTGTGACGGATACACGCACTCATTTTTTTTTTAAATATCTTCATATTACACTTGTACAGAATTTGAAGCTCTCGAAAAATAACGTAAACCAAACTACCGAAAGCGGAAAAGTACGTTCACCACATGCAATTTTTCTCTAATTTTTAATACAATAGCATTAGCTAAGTAATTAAACGGAATATCGAAACTTACTTTGTAGTCGTAAAGCATGACTAGTTCCGTGCCGTGGTACCGTCCGTCGTTGTCCTGTTGCGGTGTGCTGTTCATATTGTTAGTTGACATTATTGTATTGTTTATGTTTGTCGTAGGAGGCACGTGTATGGGTTGTGTGTTGTCTTGTTGTGGTGCTGTAATTACATATATTTAACATAAGAATACTGACAGAGAACTAAGTAATATACATATATAATATAACTTAAAATACTAGCTAATTTCCAGCGACGTTTTATGTACAGAGGGAAAAATAGAAAAAAAATTGAACGCAAGGATGTACTTTCCTTGGAATATTTCTTTATAAACAATGTTATTTGTTTACTTTCTCTCTCCTGTGCATACGCACCACGCCACTTGCCCCATGTTATATGTAAAAGTACATTTAGTGCTTACAAAAATCGGAGTTTTTTTTAATAATAGACAAGCGTCTATGTTGTAAAAGTAAAAAAAAGGTAATCAAACTATCCAGTAGCTTTTATGTGAGGCATGCGTAACGGTGGACCTCTATTATCTTATTTATAAGCATAAGAATACTGACAAAAACGAAGTAGGTACTTACTAAGTAGTATAATATAAAACATAGAGTAACAAACCTGCGAGTAGTCAATAGAGAGTGCAAAATCGGTTTTTAGTATGGGAACAAAGCGATCCGTTTTCGCGGCTGTAAGGAGGGGCGTGGGGGTAACGCGGGGCACGTCCATTATTTGTACAGTGATGTGCATTACGGGCACTGTATATCAATGTTAATTATAATAAAAAAAAGTTCGATAAAAATGTATTCAATTTATTTATTGTTACAATAGCATGTTAGTGACTAAAATATAATAAAAGTATATTTAATTAAATATTATAAAATAAAACAAGTTTATTATAGACTTGCCTCTTCAAATGAAAAAATCATGTATGTGTGGTAAGGGAGGCATGACGCTTATGCGCTTCTATTGTAAGTGTAAGCGGTTTCATAATTCTATGATCTAAAATGATTTTTATTTAATATTGGATATCATACAAAGCCGGGTTAATTTGTGTGGCTTCAATTCTACAAACTTTAGTTTTCTGTGTTAGTTACTCTAACCACAGTATGGTACCATAGGACATGCCATAATAAGAATTGTGGTTTCTCTCGCATTTCATCTATTCCTTGGGAAGAGCATATTTTTTCTGGATAAAGGTACTAGTAAAGGTAAAGGTAGGTAAAAACTTAAAAGGTAGTAGTAAAGTTAGTAAGGTAGGTTCTATGTTGTTCATGTTTATGCGAAAAAAATCTGGTCAAGGCATGAAAGTGTAATAGACAACCACATTTTTGCACTTATAATATTAGTTGGGATGTTTGATACAAACCTTGGACTACTGCTGGATACACAAAACCAGAGGGTATGAATCCTTCTTGCCCATCGCTCCTTACTATCCAATACCAGTCCGGGTCTTCTCTATTTAACACTGAAATATTTCAGAGTATATATATAAAGTTATAATCTCTTACCATTTCAATCATTAGAAGTTTTGTGTAGCTGCTTAAATCATTCATATTTAAATGTATATAATTAGGTATACAATGGCATATCAAATTATATAGGCAGGTAAAATATTAGAACTTCAAAGATTGTGAGATTTAATTTATTCATATATAAATGTAGTAAAGATTTGATAGTGGTGTCCCTTTACCACAGTATTAGCGAATCCTATATGATGGAATTCCCCTGCCAGAGATAATACACACGCAAATATTCAACATACACTCCATTTATTAGTACGACTGTGTGGCATTACTTGTTTAATAGTGATTTTAACATTACATATACGATAAAAATCAATCCAATATACACTCTAAAATAAAATTAGTATAACACGAGTGGAATTATATGTGTGACAATGATTCTAGGCACTTTACTGAGACAACTTTTTGTTTCCAAGCAATTAGGCCCTAAAATACCACCCAGGAAAAGTTCCTCTATAAACCAAGACTGGATTAATGATAGTACAGATGAATCTATATTATTTAATGTACCTGTAACAAACTCTCCTCTTTCCACATCCACATCATTTTCATCTCTGGCCGTGAATGTATATAATACAACATATCGGCCGGATGGGTCTTTGCTGAATGGACACGCTTCACCTTCACTGCCGAGTTCTGAGTGGCCATCATTAGTGACACCGTCGGAAACTGACAGTCTAAAAATGTATTTAAATATTATTTAAGATGATAAAAATTCTTTAATCTTCAAAGTTTAATGTAATTTTTATATGATATATTGTAATTCAAACATGAACATGAATGAGTTTTTACTATTACCTTACGTATATTGAAAGTATTTTCTTATGTTAATTATATATACAAAAATAGATGTGGGATATACACATCAAAATTCTATCACAGTTTGGTTGATGAAAGTATACAAAAATGGATGTGGGATAGATAAATAAAAATTCGATCACAGTTCGGCAGATTACTATGAAAGTAAACAAAACTGCATGTGGAATAAATACATAAAAATTCTAACACAGTTTAGCAGATCACTATGAAAGTATATAAAATTGAATGTGGGATAGATACATAAAAATTCTAACATGGTTTGGCTGACCACTATGATAGTTTTTATTAAGGCTAGGCATAAATGTTAGCATAATTCTCCAGTAGACACATATAAGGCATCAATTTCTGTACCATCCCACTGATCACCATTAAAATTAGAATGTATAGTTTGACTGTAATAACATATGGGCTAAGCACAAAGTACATTATTAGATACAAACTATACATTACTGAAGATTTAACCATTATTTCACTAGTTACAATGAATATAGATGATATATACTATATTCTGACTAGAATACTGCTTAATAAATAACTAGCTGGAGTTTTTGGTGGGGTCTAGGAATATCAAATAGTTGATTTTGTTGATATTTTATTCATAATAATCGTGTGTTATTTGACTCTATATTCTGTAATATTGGTGGTCTTTTACATAATATTGTTTGGTTATTGTGTACATGTGAAGTGGATGGGAATTAATAACACATAGTATTGGCCATACTATTCTGTCCATACATTCTGTCATCAAATAATTTATATAATAATAATTTCCTTTCTAATTATAAATGAGAAAATATAACTTTTTTTTTTTCGAACTGACTACTCTATTGACCAAGCAAGGTCTTAACAGCTTCACCGGACTACTAAGGCGAGGGCTTAAGGCACTCAGCCGATTTTATTTTGAAAACAAGCTCAAGGGCGCACGACACACCTCGGCATGTGCTGTTGCCTGATACATGCAATTCGCAACCTATGTGAGCTAACCTAAGCTAAGCTAACTAGTCATACATATATGAGTTGTTGAAACATATATGTGTACCAAGCATACATACCTCAACAACACTTATATATATTTCGTATAGGATAATATTCTAAAGCATACTCCAGGGCTCCACGCCGAGGGAACGGACCTAGGCTTGAGCCGTTGCCAAGGGGGGCCTAATCTGTTTTATAATAATAATTATTTAAATTTTAATTTAAATTATAATATATTTTTTGTGAATTATTTAATAGTAATTTCAGGTTATATTTGCATATCCCTTTCCGGTACTTATGTATCAACACCGCCACAGTTAATATGTAATTAATTCAGGGCAATATGTTTGATATCTCATATCATCCATCTTGGTTAGGTTCGACTTGTAAAACAAAGGCACTGTGATGGCGTTAATACCCCTTTTTTCACATATTCATGTAAATGTGAGTTTGTTTGTTATACTTTCATATACATATAACCTAACTACCCAAACAATTCATAACATTTACATAGATGTTGGCAGGGGTACAGAAAAAGCCATTGGGTATTTTTTATCATGAAAAAGTATTTTTTACTATTCATGAGTGATAGGAAAGATCTACATTATGTGAGCAAAGCCAAGGATAACAGCTAAAATTTCAATATTTTCATATATTGGCTTTCCTTCCTCAATTTCCAATTCATTTTGTTTATAGTAAGATTAACAGCACTTAGTATACAAGAATAGCTTTGGAAAATAAGTAACAAAAAATCATTAACAGGTCTTCACGAAAATGCATCTGGATAGATAATTACTAGGTGGATTACAGTTTTTCCAAGCTATACTCTGTCTATGCTTATATATATTTTGAGAAAAAGCCAAGGCTGAGTAGGCTCACAGAGCTTGCAGAGGCTCACAGTCTCTGGTTTGATATTTTGTTTTTTTTTAAATTTTGTATTGTTTGTTTATTTTAACTTTATAACAATTAAAGTAATAATAATTATTCACCTCTAATTCATCATCAACACAGGGTGTAAAGTCATGAAGTACAACCATTTTAGAATCAGGGCTTTGGAAAATATGTAACAAAAAACCATTAACAGGTCTTCACGAAAACGCATCTGGATAGATAATTACTATGTGGATTACAGTTTTTCCAAGCTGTAGTCTATCTACTCTTATTTATATTTTGAGAAAAAGCCATGGCTGAGTACCCGTCTCACTGACTATGATTTGATTCAAATTATGTCAAAATTGAATTTTTGTGTTTGTTTATTTGAACTATATAACAATGTAAGTAATAATAATTATTCACCTCTAATTCATCATCAACACAGGGTGTAAAGTCATGAAGTACAACCATTTTAGAATCAGGGCTAAGTCCATGTTCTTTTTCAATACCAACTCGCACTAATGTTTCTATACTTGCCGATCCTGTAATCCGGCCCATACCGGGACTTAAGCCTGAGCCTGGCCTTGATAAATCTTTATCTGAATCTCCACTGCTTGCTGGAATTAAAATGGCTATTTGTGTTGAGAAATTCTTTTTATATTAAATAACTTGATTGAATATATTTAGTTACTATTTAATAAAGTTTGTAAAATATAATATCGTAACTAATTTTTTTTTGAACGGACCTTGAGCAAAAATTTATTTTATAGTAATTTAGAAATTACTTTCTTGTAACTTTCAAAAATATTCAACTAATTAATATAAATATTCTCAAAACAGGTTAGATTCGACATTACGACAAAATGAAACATGATTTACATTATTTATATTTATATAGAAAGTCCAAAAGTCTTAAGGTCATTGACATGCAAAGTTCTCGCATAAACTTTGCAATTACTTACATTTCTTTTTCTTTCCCCTTCTTATTCTGACTGGACATAAGAATGCCATTTTGTTTTATTGTATAACTAATACATCACACACAAAAATACTGCATATATGCCAAATTATTCACAAACTTCATAAGCCAAACAATTTTCACACAACTCGGTATAATAATTAATTTATACGTCAAAATTATTTTTTGTTCTTATTGTTAGAGTCACTAGATACACGTCTTTTAAGCAAAACTTTGTAGTACAATGCGAATATCACTCTAACAAAATGTTGGTTGCCTGTTAGATCTGACAAGAGAATTTTTATTGTAACTGGAAATGTATGTTTCCATGTTGTTATAATCTATTCTACTTATGCAAAATAATCAAACCACATTACAAAAATTGCTAGCAATATTACATAATATGGTCTAAACATGTTTTACACATAAAGTTTATATATTAAGTTTATGAATTAAAATACGATCTTTAAAAAATACTCCCGAAATATAAATCTATGCTTTATTGTTATCTTATAACCATAAGAACAGATCATTTTCAACGAGCGTTCGAAAAGTATGTCGAAGAAAAAGATGTTAAGCTATACTGGGTGTTAAGGTCGACACCGGCAATATTTTTACAGAAAAATCATTAATCGTTTCTGGTTCTAAATCAATTAAAAATAGGTGCTTAATATTTGACTAATTATCTTGAGAAACGCAAACAGATATACACTCAACATCAGGTGATTTACGCAAAAACGAACTGGTGTAATCAATACGGAAGCGAATGTATCACGTCCTGCCGCACACTTCAGGCTGTGCCTGCCCCCCGCTACCCTTTGTACGACCGTGCGGCATTCCGGCAATATGCAGTTACGTAATGATTAACCTTGAAAAGCACCCCTTTAATTTTGTTAATTGCCCTAGCTGTGTTTTTTTACGTTTAAAAGTATCGTTCCCATACTTTTCAAAGTTTTATACCAAACTTTAACTAAGGATCTCTTTGTTGTTTATTATTATTTGTTATTATATTATAATTTTATATGTTAAATGTGACAATGAACTGTCATCTCTTAGAATGTTGTAAGCGACTAAACTAATACCTGGTATATCTGCAACTCTTATTATAATGATTGCAACTGATAAAAAAATTCTAGAAAATACAATATCTAAGTAAGAAAAGTAGATTTTCGAATCAAATCCAATTCAATTCAAGCAAATCAATCAATCCAATAAATTCATTAGTTCTAGATCCAATCAATTTTAATTTACTTTTCATTATATTTTTTTTATTTATTCAGGGCAACAAACAATTGTGCTCAGAAATACACATAGGCAAAAACATACTTACATTAAAAAAAAAGTGTGTGGTACTTCTATGGCGTAACAAGATAAAAATCTAAGAAAAAACGACACGCAATAGAAAAAAGGTATTTGATACATTGAAAGTTTTAATACAAACATCAAATACAAATAAAAACAAAATATTGACTATAGCTAACTTCAGAGTGTCGGTTTTTCGTGACGGTGTGCACGCGCATCGTAAAAATTTATTCTCATCATTTTTCCCTAGCGCGCCAAAAGAAGTATAACTTCAAAAACAACATACTTCTTAGATAAAAGTCCAATCTGCCGCCAATGGGTTAATATTTAAACCGTCAAATACAGTCAAATAATTATAACATAAGTTAGGAAAGTATAGAACAAAAAGTTTGTTCGCTTAATAGTAAAATAGTTTTGCACTAAGACATTGGTTTTAGCGACATGAATTGGAATTCTGTAGTAATATTCAGTTTTAGGTGATGAATCCATGGTCTCAGCCAGTGTTTTATTTTTAGACATATCTAACGTTCTAAAAATTACATTCCCCAATCCAGCATAATTTAAAATGATTTTTATTCAAATGTACACGTCGACAGGTGTCTTAATTAAGTCTATTGACTCGAGAGGTCAAGGTTCAATCCCCATGTATAACTTTTGTTACATTTCGTCAAACTCTTGTGTAACGTGCTTGAGTGTCAAACACAAACTGGAATATTAGCTGTTCAGTTACCATAACACAAGCTGTTTTTATACGATTTTTAATTATACTGTGCGTAAAAAAGTAAATTGTATTTTATATCATACAGGAAAATGTTTTTTTATGTAAATATGCAATTATCTTAAACTGATGTATTGAAAGTTTTGGTTTTGAAGTCTTTTACTAAAAAAGTAAACATTCAAATCTTGTTGGGAACTTAATTATCACAAAACACTTCGTAATTATTAGCTGGTAATTCAATAACGTAGATTGGTTGGCATAGCAGGAATAGGAAGAAAAAAGAAGAATGTTTTGAAATATTTTGTTTATTACGATTAACATTTTATATTTTTCAAGTTAAATATATTATCAAATACAATTTTAAATTTGGCACTCAGTCGGAACCTGTTTTTTTATGTATAAAAATACAATATAGTATTAACAATACTTAACATCAACGTATACAATATATTAAATTATATTTATTTCATTATAGTTTTTCTTCATTTAGCTACAATTAGGTACAATATTCTTCACACAATTACTGTACACATGTAAATATATAAATTTTTAATATAGTATATCTGTTACTTTTAATATAATCCTGTCAAATTGACCTGAATGTGTATTTTGAAACGAAGAATTGATTAAGGCTTTTTAATGGAAGAAAAAGTGTTTTGTTTAGTCCTTATTTATTGTATAAGAAATATATATTGTATTTTTTTCAATGTTATTTTTAATCTATTTCAAAAACGACGTGGTTCTCAATTCGGTGGCATTTTAATTAAAGTTTTTGTCATCTTAAAACTTTGTAATGTAATAATCAATTAGGATTTTTTTTTATTAGAAAGGGGAAATCTTCAAAAGGGTCCCATTTTAATTATTATATGAGCATGGGAACATGGATTTGGAAGATGCACCAGGAGACTCCTCTAAATCGAGTAGGATACATATCGTAATTGAAATATTGGTAGCTTTACACGGAACAAAGAGAAGAGCTCTTTATTCCGTGGTAGCTTTAGAACAGTCCAAACTGGGTAAGTTAATAATAATCTGTTTAAGGCCAAGGATGTTCTGGTGCATTCTTTTTAAGATAATCGTAATTTTTGTTAAAACTTTTTAAAGTTCGATGGACATTTTAAATATTATGTCTAAGCATTTTGAAATAATTAACCATTTTGATAATATAACAATATAAATTACGCTTTTAATACATTATCTTCTACAAAAGCATCATGTTTGAATACATTTTAATACCAATGAAATCCAATAATACTGTCAGTTTAAAGATGCTGTGTGTCAGTTAACGAATGCCATTGTTCATGACGATGATCTGGGAATTTTATACAATCCATCCAGTGCTTTAGTCTTCTTCCTTTGCTGCTTGACCCTAAGACCAGGCTTCCGAGAAAATCATTCGGTTTTCCATAATCCTTATCCCAAACAGTTAGAGTTAAATTTTGCCTGGAAAGTTCTGTAGGGCGAGTTTCGAAAAGAAATTCTTCGTTCCAAACCGGGTTTAGATTGCGCCATTTTATTGAAGTTTTATGTTTTTTATGGTAAGGATCGGGATCGATATGTCTGTAAAAAGTGAACAATTTTAATTGTATTCAATATTTTATGATGTATCCAGTGAACGAATATATATATATATATATATAACAAGGGGTACAAAGATTTTTCTTCATGCGTTAATATATAGATAATATTTCGTGTATTCGTTTTTGTTTTTTTCTTCTAAGTGTTAAAAACTTTAGAGAGTATTGTACAAATATTGTTTATTTGAGACACGAGGAGCATGAAATATCATGAATAAAACTTTAGAAATAAAAGCTAGGACTCGTGGATGGTACGGTAAAAAAAACTATATCAATTTTCTTATATACTAAACATAAAAACGAAGAAAATTGGTCGAAAAATAGAGTAGGAAGATGTATTTTACTGTTTTATTCTTAAGCATTAAGCGTTTACTTATTTAATAGTAATTAGAATATTTGTTTATTTATACTTAGTTGATTATGCGATCAATGTTTTCAATATTACATAATGTATTTATATGTATCTGTAGATAATTACATTATTATCAAATTTTAGAAATACTTATAACAACAGATGACTTTAGAAAAAGGTAGTAAATGTTGAAAAGTGTCTAGCTTCAGTGTTTTAGTTTATTAATGAAAATGTTTTAGATAAGTACAACATATTTCGATGCGAAAGAAATTGAAATTAAAAATTAAGCCAAAATAAGCCGTCGAAATAACAATAGATAGGTACTTAACTTAAAAACATAATAATAAATTCTTAAAAAATATATACTGCTATAATAGTACTTCTCAAATTACTGCTAAATTAAGTTACGTTATATAATTTATATTTGAATCGGTCGTTGAATTCCTTAAAATTAATAAAAATATATTTTAGTTCTTCAAAAAAATATAGATGGCATTAAACACGAACAACGTAAAATATCAAACATTTATAGCTAAGTAGTATGAGGAACGATCGGATAGATGTCGTTGAAAACAAATATGATAATAAAAAAAGATGCTTACAGTTTAACAAACGGATCTGAATATCCGTTACTGTCCAGCGATGGAAGGTCTGCAGCTCTGCAGATGGTTACGACCAGAGCTCTTCGTTTCGTACTGTAGCACAATGCGAGTAGAACTCTGGGCCCCGTCGGCTCTGTTCCCGTAGAGCCGGACAGAGCAAGGCGCAGCTGTGTTGGGGATTTAGCACATTCCCGTATATCAAACATTTATAGCTAACAATGTAGTATGAGGAACGATCGGATAGATGTCGTTGATAATAAAAGAGATACTTACAATTTAACAAAAGGATCTGAATATCCGTTACTGTCCTGCGATGGAAGGTCTGCAGCTCTGCAGATGGTTACGACCAGAGCTCTTCGTTTCGTACTGTAGCACAATGCGAGTAGAACTCTGGGCCCCGTCGGCTCTGTTCCCGTAGAGCCGGACAGAGCAAGGCGCAGCTGTGTTGGGGATTTAGCACATTCCCGTAAGGACACAGTGGCTGAGCCCATCTCGTCGCAACCATATCTGTAAATTACATATTTACATACATATATACATTAAGTGTCCTGAAGGATACTAAATAAAGAAATTTGTTGTTATTTTTAAGACTTTAACATCATTAATGCATAATTATTAATTCATCATCATCGTCATCAGCCTGTAAGAGATGGGCGTAATCACCACGCCAGCCCACGACGTATTGGCGATTTCAAACTCTGAGAAACCCACAGTTCTATATTTTTCCCACATACAGTGGTACTACAAGAGCATTTCTCAGGTTCAGGTTTCCTCACGATGTTTTCCTTCACCGTCAGCCGATAGTGTTACCTATTTAAATTAGTAAATGTACGCGAATTCCGAAAAATTCGTTGATACATGCCGCCGGGTTCGAACCTGCGGACATCGAAATAATATTTCACCGGGTAAACCGCTAGGCCACCACGATTTCCATTAATTACTGATCTCAATTACTAAAAGTTAGAAGTATGTTTTTGTATGTTAAAGCCTTAGGCCTAATACCCTACTATAGTATAATAAGGCAATACAATAAGGCGTATGGACAATGTTTTTAATTTTTTTTATTTTTTTTACGGTAAAAGTTATAATTGTCTGTTTATATTTGAGAGTAATTGGTATTTACTCGTAGATTGAACAACGTTGACGTGTACGACGTTATCCCGCCCTGATAATAAAAAAAACTTGACCAAGTATGTTTTTGTATGTTAAAGCCTAACCTTGTATGGTAAAAGCCTAACCTATTACCCTACTATAGTATAATACAATAAGGCCCATGGACAATGTTTATAAAAATGTTTTTTTACGGCAAAAGTTATAATTTGTGAATAATTGATATTTGGATTAAACTACGTTAACGTGAACGACGTTATATAATGATAATAAAAAAACCTTGACAAATTATATAGGTAAACCTTCCACATCAATCATTTTATCTACTGGTGAAAACCGCATGAAAATCCGTTCAGTAGTTTTTGAGTTTATCGCGAATCGACAGACAGACAGTCGTGGCAGAGGATTTTGTTGTATAATATGTAGTGGTTAACATTAACAATTTGTTGATTTTGATAAATAATTTTTGTTTTATTTCAAACCTCTTTTATCTAGGCCTTATTACTCGCACCTAATTTACATATGGTTACGGGTATGGAAAAGGACAGGGTATCTTTCATAGATAACAAAGGTACTGTTCCCGAGGTAAAGTCTCATTAACGCGAGCGATGCCGTGTGCAAAAGTTAGTAATCAGAGCCGCGCTTTGCTTGACATAAAATTATATTTCTGGTTAAATTCGATGAAGCTGTAAAGGCTTGTGAGTTCAAGAGGGTTACTGAGTTTGAAAAAAAAACAATTCTGTGACTCTGCGTTTGGTAGTCACAATGACTATTGTAAGGTTCTATTGTGTGATCTACGATTATAATCTATACTAATGTATAAAGCAGAAGGGTTTGTTTGTTTGAGGGTTGAAAGCGCTAACCATAGGAACTACTGGTCCGATTTAAAAAAATATTTCAGAGTTAGATAGCTAATTTATCGAGGAAGGCTATAAGCTATATATCACGCTAAGACCAGTAAGAGCTGAAACACCAATGAAGAATGTTTCAAAATCGTGTTTTATTTTTTTTCCTTTTGAGAGCTTTCGCTGCGTGTTAGCGTGAGTCCAAAGTAACTATTCCACGCGGACAAAGTCGCGGTAACAGCTAGTGAGACATATAATCATAATTTATTTGATAAATAATAATAAAATATACCCACCTGTCGTCGTCAAATAGGACGATTTCTAAGGATTTAGCGGAGAGATCCGATTCAGTGAGACCAAAGAAATGAAGAGTTTCGTTAAACTCCGGGTTTTTAGTTTTGTGAACCGTTTTAGTTCTAAGTCTATTCGAATATGTGCCTTCTGAAATTCATTGAATACATTTAAAATAATAATATGATATATAAAGAAATAATATGTAACTATCCAGTGACAGAATTTAATTCGATATTTTTTTAATGATATCCGGTTACAAACTTTTATCAAATCAGACTTTTAAAAATATCCATGGGTATGCTTACAGGTGTCGTCAATCTTTTTGACCGCTCGGAACATAGCAGTAAGTTCGAGCTTGCGCGTAATATCGTCAAAAATGTAATACAAAATCAAGTGAAAATATGATTATAGGAGTATAAAATTGGCATTTATTTTTTCTTAAGTTGTCTGCATGTTACATGTAATATTATACATATTTATATCTAAATTTGTGTTCTGCATAGCTATATTCAGAGCGGTCAAAAAGTTTGGCGAGAACATTTTTTTTTCGAACTGACTACGCTATCCTAGCAAGGTCTTAACAGCTTCACCGGACTACGAGCATGATATATGAAAATATAATATGTAACTATCTAGTGAAAGAATTTAACTCGATATTTTTTAATGTTATCCGGTTACAAACTTTTATCAAACCAGACTTTTAAAAATATCCTTGGGTATACTTATAGGTGTTGTCAATCTTTTTGACCGCTCGGAACATAGCAGTAAGTTCGGACTTGCGCGTAATATCGTCAAAAATGTAATACAAAATCAAGTAAAAATATGATTATAGGAAAATAAAATTGGCATTTATTTATTCTTAATGTTATATTATACGTATTTATATCTAAATTTGTGTTCTCCATAGCTATATTCAAAGCGATCAAAAAGTTTGGCAAGAACTGTATATCTAATACTAATATTATAAAGAGGTAAAGTTTGTGAATTTGTGAGTTTGTGACGTTCTAGGGGGTAATTTCAGTAACTACTGGTCCGATTTGAAAAGTTCTTTCAGTATTATATAGCTCATTTATCTAGGAAGGTTATAGGTTATATATCATCACGCTAAGACCAATAGGAGCTGTGCACCAATGAAGAGTGTTTCAAAATCTAAAATGTATAGACACGTTATATCTACAATGTTATTATAGGTATAGAAGATATGTATATGATACACGAAATGCTCATGACTCATGACAGACAGACTAACAGACATTTCTAAAAATGATTGAAATGTATTTATATAACTTATTTCAAGACACCTGCAATATTTTTTCTTCACACGTTAGATTTACATTGTTATTATCTCGTATATATAAATAGATAGATACGCGAAAATAATAGAATATATTTTAATGTAACATTAAGTCTGTGACACGTTTAAGAAACTTTAGGATACAGTTAAGTGAAGGAAACATATTTAAATAAATACGTACCTCTAGGCACCACTTCCAGTCTACAGAAAGGATCAGACAATCCAGTCATGTCCATCCCTATGAGACCTCTAGCCCTTAGCACCGTCACAGCTAAAGAAGATGTAGCATTTTCATACGCCAGTCGGATCTCCAAAGTTCCAAACCCGGCATCGGGTATCGTAGGAGCTCTTTCTATCTGGTTAGATGGTTTTGTGAGCTCTTTTCTCACGCTTCGGAGACTATAAGCACTTCCTTTGCTGCTAGTTCTTTTTAGAGCACCTAGAGGACGTTGGTTGAGACTATCCGTTCTATGAAGGCTGAGACCGCTGAAGCCATGTGATAAGATATCAGTTTCGTTCCATTCGTAGTGAGTGTCCTGGAAAAATGACCATAATTCGAATTAGTAGAGAGGGATGTAACTTAAATGCAAATACATCCAAAAAATATGTTTTTTCATTAATAGGTTGACACTTGCCGACTCTATATGATTATTGTTTCCCAGATCGCATATCTGATGCAAGTTTTTTTTTTTCTCGAACTGACTACGCTATTGACCTCGCAAGGTCTTAACAGTTTCAACGGACTACTAAGGCGAGCGCTTAAGGCACTCAGCCGATTTTATTTGACAACTAGCTGTATACGCAGCTCCACACGCGTTTTTAAAAATCGTATTAAAGAATTGTGAAACTATGTACAATTACAGAAACGCCCTTTAAAGACAATTGTAAGTAGACGCGCACGCCACTAAAAGTAACATGTAACGTGTACATTAGATATATAAATATAAAGAGCGTGCCAAATGAGGTTTGTCATCAGCAATGTGCATATGGAACCATAACCAACCATATAACTACCTCAGTGCTCACTTACACTGTATAAGGAACTATTGAAACTGTAACTAAAAATATTATTATAAATATTTATATTTACATTACATTTAATATACATTGCCATTATTAGGCAGTTTGACATCAATTCGCGGTGCTGTGATAGCAATTTGCTACCGAATGCTTATACGGGACTATGTAAAAATGAAGGAAATATACTAATACTAGCGGGCCGGGCGGACGTTGCCCAGCCTTGATAATTAAAAAAAAAAACTAAAATTCAAGCCCAGCGCCACCTACCGGTTCCAATTGATTGATCGATCCGATCCGATTGATCGAAACCATTCTCGAATCCACTGGAACACGCACACAAAATGTCATCAAAAATGGTCCAGCCATTTAGAAGGAGTTCAATGACATACACACGTACAGAAGAAATCATTACATAGTATAAAACAAAGTCCCCAACCGCGTCCGTCTGTCTGTCTGTTCGCGATAAACTCATAAATTACTAAACGGATTTTCATGCGATTTTCACCAGTGGATAAAGTGATTAATGAGGAACGTTTTAGTATATAATTTGTAAAGGTTTTTTTTTTTATAATCAGAGCGGAGCAACGTCTGCCGGGCCTGCTAGTTTATATATAAAACTAGCGGACCCGGTGGACGTTGTTCTTTTTATTTTTATTATCGTGGGGATATCCTTTATGGATACGCCACCCTCCCGGGGGAGAGAGTGGGTTATGTCCGACTCGCACGGACTAAAACCCCACGGTGTACCGTCCGCGGCATGGTAGAGGCAGGGATCGAACCTGCTGTCTTACCTGAAAAACGAGTGAACGCCAGACTTCGCCCTACTGTCGAAAAATTACTAGGTACACAGCCAGTCGCCTCCCCTCGTCAGCCTCTCCTGTGCAATGAAGAGATGGCCCCCCTCAGATTCGGCTAAGGTAGTGGGAGCACACAGGCATTTCGCCTCGCCCTTCCCTCTGCTCTTCTTTGGCGAAGAGGGCTACTTTGCGGATCTACCTCCCGAGTCGTCTCCGCCGCCTCCTTCTGCGAGATGACGACCTCGCAGAAGGAGGCCATAGTAGTCCACATGTCCTCGCTGCGAAGCATAGCCGAAACCACGCCCGACAGCGAGAGATCGTCCCACGCCGCATAATCAGAGTGTGCTGCGCAGTGTCCGTCTCAGCGCCGCACTCGTGGCGTGCAGCGGTGGGTTCCCTGCGCGCTATCCTGTGCAAGTACAAGCCCCGAAGCATCTGTGCCCGGTCAGCACCTGCACCAGACGGTACGTTCACCCCCTCCAGCCCCTGTTCACACACAGGCTGACAGGCAAGTAATAGATGGTTTAGACCTATCTTATTGGTATTCGTGATATCCAGGTGGTAGAGCTACGCTGAAGTTATTACTGGTTTCAGCATGAATGGCTCGACTCGCCCAGGGCAGTACCACTCTCTCAAAGAAAACCGACGACAGTGTTTGCATTGTTGGGTTTCGTTCGGTCAGTGAGAGCGCCGGAGGCCCACCTTCTCTTCCTCTCCCCGGCCCTTTTCCCTTCCCTCCCCTCCTCTCAACGTACTTGCGACTTCCCTGGTGTTGCAAGTGTCTATGGACGGTGGTGAACACTTATCATCAGGTGACACACCTGTTCGTTTGCCTCCTATGATATAAAAAAAGCTGCGGGATAATCTTCAACACGTGTATTAGTATTGAATAACAGTAACAAGATATCAATATAAAAACAACTTTACTTCAATAACTATGTTTAAAAATGAAAAAATATTTGTATCTTTAAATAAAAAAGGAAATAGTTTTTATTTAACAGAAATTATATTACAAGGCATAAAAATAGTCTGTGGATTCCCGCACTAGGAATCTAATGCTGTGTCACGGGTAGGTAATCAAAGAAAACCAAATTACAAAATTAATATCTTTTTAGTGCCTTGAGAGGCTTACTTATTGGATAAAGTAAATAAAATTTATATAATAAAAAAAGAGTTAATTTATTACAATGTTATTAGTTAATGCACACACAGTTGTCATATCTGAGATTATAATAGCATACAAAAATACGTTTTGTATATTTATAATTTTAAAACCGTATATAAATTCATTTCTTATATATCTGTGTATCTCATACACATATGAATAAGAAAAATATTTTCAGTCTCCTCATAAATTAAAGATAAAAACCAGTGTGTTACTTGTTTTGCAACTCAACATAGTATAATAGATTTAATAACATCAAATTAGATCGTACTTAAGAACTTGAACGCTATTTTCGAGACTAGACAGAGAATAAAAAACAAACAAGATTGCTATTCCATCGTAAGTATGCATTAAAAAAGCCTCCACAAGTGACGATACCCGAGTATGTTTTGGCGCATCCTAGGAAGTCGGTCCCGAAACCAACCAACTTCAATAATTGTTCACGGCACGAGTTATATCTATACAAAATACAACAAGGAAAAGAAGAAAAAAATATGGAAAGTAATGCGTTTCGTCGCTAGACTTGATTGTTGTTATTATGGTTAATTGGTGATATTAATTTCACAAGATATTGTTAACGAATCCATTTTCTATGTATCTATTGTTATGAGTAACATACACTGTAGAAAGCTAATATCGTAATATCATAATATCTAAAATCATTCCGAACCTTATTAACTATGTAACCTACATAGAACACAATCAGCAAAACCTAAGTCAAACAATGAGTGATGTACATGATTTTAATTAACTCATCAAATATTATAGGTGAGGATTCAGTTTGCTAAATTAAGTTTTCTTATACAGTGCTGTAGTCACCCCTAAAAATATTATTTGTTCAGTCTTATGACATCATCTACATAAATTGAATCGACCTCAATTAACTCTAAATCAATAACAAAAACGTACATCTCCCGACGAGCATCCCTATTGTCGGGCCTCCACACCCCATTTCCTCCATCCGTCACTTAATTTATAATACGGTATGACGTATCAGGCAGAGTGGCGCGACATTCATTTCAGCTTTCCATTTACATGAACACAGTGCCTTTTCATTTCTCATGTAATTGTTACTAGGGTTAGGAAACATGATATCGATTCAAATTATAATAATACTAGTTTTGATCGCGGTTTCGCTCGTTAATGTACACTTGACATAGCTCTCGGGAAGTACGCTTTTTTTTTAAAAGAAAGAAATATATTTATTGCCGTAGTATAAGTGTACAAAAAAGCCTTAACCATAATAAAGTAAAACTATGACAAAGAAACCTGGCGTCAGCGTATTGCCACCTTTGAAAACGGCGCTTGTATTCAAATTTCCCTGCTAAAATACAAGTTACTATTACTTATTTTGCGCCCAAGTCGTAAACATAAACTTAAAATACCTATATATTGCTATACATATAAATAATTAAGAGACCTAAACAAAAATAATTTAATAAGAGAGAAAATAAAATTCTGGATTTTACTGGATGGAATACCCATATGTCTTCTTTTGGAACCCTGGCAACGTGTAAATAAAATTTTATGATGATCGGTTGAGTCATTAAGGCATGATAGCTTATAAAACAAGTGATATTCACATTTCTAATATTAGTAAGGATATATTTATTTGAATATCCCACCTCCGTGTAGATATAGGTTTTAAACATATATTGCAGCAGTGTTTGTTACAAGTTCAAAACGAATAATAATAATAGCATTAATTTTATGAGTGGTTTCAATTTAGTAGACGTACAATTTAAACTGACCTATGTATGTATTTGTATATTTATATATTTTTATATGTATTTAGTTGTATTGTTATTTATTATGCTTGTATTATTATTTATTATGTTTGTATTATGATTTATTATTTTTTTAATTCTCAGGCTTATTGGTGGCCTTTGTACAACCAAGGTAGTGAATAGCTTTTTGGACAGGCATATTTGTATCTTTTTTTTCGATGTTTACTTTTTGTTGTTGTTAGCTGTTTACATGTTATAAGTTCTGTTATATTTTTTGTCAATACACCAGCTACACGTCCGTACATTACTTAGGGTCTCCATTGAATATCAGCGCTGCAGTACCACCTAGTTGTACTACAGCACTTTGCTGAATGGAGGTGCCTTTGTTGGATATTGTAATAAGCTATGTATATGTTCATCTTGTTGTTTTGATGTTATCCAGCAATAAAGACATTTTCTTTCTTGTAAGACGTTGAAAAGTGACAAGTGAAAAGTGTCAAGTAGCATTAAAAAGCAGGTAACTCAATAGTAAAGCTTGTTATCACTACGTAATTAGGCCTAAATAAATTGCTTCTGCTCTTTAGGACCTTCGTAGTTAAGATGTTTAATAGAAGCTTGATTAATGTTGAAGGTGGTAGAGCCACTCTGTAGCTATTACTAGTTTCTGTAAACTGTGAAAGCGTAGCAAATAAACAAATAAACCCATTAGCATTTATAATATTACTTACCATTACGAGAAGCTTATAGTATAATCAAAAGCTAAACCATAAAGTATAAAAAGCTACTAAAAACTAAGTTAATCTGCTTTAGTTCTTTGTATCGATAAGATTGTTGTAGATACAGCACTAGATATTATAGGAGACTGAACTCTCAGCAGTCATCAAGACCATCTATTCCGTTTGTTGCCTATTAAAATTGAACTTTATTACTATAGTTTCATAATTTATTATACCTATCCGTACAATTTATCTTTACTATTGTATTATTAGTATTATATATTCTCCGTGTATTATAATTCCATGAACGATACATCGTAATACGGAAAAATAGAAGTTAGAGGTCATTTATAGTAAATATTTTGAATTTCTGATTCATATAATGCAAATCGTTTAAAAGCAATTTTATCAAGTATTTAGTATATGAAGTTAAATTGAAAATGCGTTTCGACAACAATTCGATGAGTAACGTTCTAGTTTTGTTTTAATTTTGTTAACTAAAACGTATTTTTTAAATAATTTGAATAGTTGTTTTAAAGTACGTCTATAGTGTACTGAAGCAAAGGTATTCTTCCGGTTGGCATAAAAAGTTCATTTACAATATTAATGGAATTCCCATCAAATGCAGCCGACATACGAATTGCATCATAATATAACAAAATGACTATCATAATTTTCTATATAGAAACAGGTACAGAGAAAAGAGTTAAAAACATTTTCTTCCTTTGTTTTTCTACCGATTTTCGTTATTTTTCTTTTGTTTAGTAAATATTTATATTCCTCGCCAAACTTTTTGATAGCTTGAATATATAACACAAATTCAAGTGTAAAGACGTATTCTATTAATATAATTCATATAACATAGAGACAACCTAAGGATAGATAAATGCCAATTTTATATTCCTATAATGATATTTTAATTTTCTTTTGTATTGATTATATTACACACAAGCCCCAAATTACAGCTATATTCAGAGCGGTCAAAAAGATTGACGAGGACTTTATGAGCTATATTATTATCAATGAGATTTTTGGGAAAACGTTTTTTTTTCCTTCCTGGGAATTCGTAGTATATATATAAGTATATATTATTACAAGTCTATTTATAACATACAATAATCAATTCAATGTTACCATGAAGTATTATATTCTAGAAAACTGCGAGTGTTTAACCTTTCACCTGGTATATTAAAACGTGAAATTAAATGGATTTTTTTTTTATATCATAGGAGGCAAACGGACAGGTGGCTCACCTGATGTTAAATGATCACCACCGTCCATAGACTCTTGCACCACCAGGGGAGTCGCAAGTGCGTTGCCAACCTGTCTTGGGGGAGAGGGGGAGTAAGGTAAGGGGAAAAGGGGGGGAGGTGGGCCTCCGGCGCTCTCACTGACCGAACGAAATGCAACAATGCAAGCACTGTTACTTCACGTCGGTTTTCTGTGAGAGGGTGGTACTACCCCGGACGAGCCGACCCAATCATGCTGAAACCATTAATAGCTTCAGCGTAGCTCTACCACCAACAAAATGGTCCATGGTCGAAACTGGATAGCCAGTAGTAATTTTAAATCAAATAGGTTCGTCGTCTAAAAAGCGTGGTTGACTTATGATCAAGTTATAATTCAATATTAATGTATTACGTATTCACATCAAAAGGATTTCGTGTAACAGCTTATTACTCTCATAAACCGCACGCATTGGCAAGGCCTCGAAGTTGTCTCCATGGAGTAGGGTTTTATTATCTCTAAAGGCTATCTCGTTGGGACGTATTACCTCACAGAAATATACAATTTTGTTTAATATTATTTAATAACTAGCTGTTACCCGCGGCTCCGCACGCGCTTTTTAAAAATTTATTAAAGAAATGTAAAATTGTAAGTGGGTAAGTGGGTGTGTACATTATACAAACGCTTTTTCAAAAACATTTGTAACTACGATACGAACGCCATCTACTGTAACATGTAACGTGTACATTAGATATATGAATATTAATAGTATATCGAATGGGATGGGATTTATCATCAGCAACATAATGTAGAAAGTAATGAAAATTATAAACTATACATTATCGAACATTATATCTTAAATCTTTTATTTTATAGATAGATATAATATGCCCGTATTGTCGATATACTTAAGTTATTCTTATACGTTGCTATGGCATAAAAAGTTCATTTACAATATGAATGGAATTGCCATCAAATGCAGTGTGAGCCGACATACAAATTGCATCATAATATAACAAAATGACTATCATAATTTTCTATATAGAGTACAGAGAAAAGAGTTAAAAACATTTTCTTCCTTTGTTTTTCTATCGATTTTCGTTATGTTTCTTTTATTTAGTAAATATTTATATTCCTCGCCAACCTTTTTATAGCTCTGAATATAGTTGCGTATAACACGAATTCAAGTGTAAATACGTATTCTATTAATATAATTAATATAACGTTGAGACAACCTAAAGATAGATAAATGCCAATTTTATATTCCTATAATTAAATTTTAATTTTCTTTTGTATTAAACTATTGATTATATTACACACAAGCTCCAAATTGGAGCTATATTCAGAGCGGCCAAAAAGATTGACGAGGACTTTACGAGCCTGAGTATTATCGATAAGATTTGTGGGAAAAAGTTTTTTTTCCTTACTGGGAAGCCGTAGCCTTTATTTATAAGTATATATTATTACAAGTCTATTTATAATATACAGTATTCAATTAAATGTTACCATAAAGTATTATATTTTAGGAACTGCGAGTGTTTAACCCTTCGATCAACAATAACTAGATAAAGGGTCACGTACAAAATTAAAGCTAAAATCTGTCCGCGTAAATATATAGTTATGTGTAGCTATTTGTTTATTAAGAAAGGGAGAAAAAAGTTTTTAAAAACGGTTTTGAGTTCAATCTAATTACAACCATAACACCTAGTAATAAAGTCACAAATGTTCAAAATATTATCTAATACTTACAATAAAACGAGCAAAGTATTAAATTACTCCCCTCATAAATGAAAAGAAAATATAAACAACATTTAGTGTGAATTCAACCTAAATACGTAATGAATAAAGTACGTTTTCCCGTTATTGTCCGTGTTTGTGCGTGACGAGGCCAAACATTTGTAACACAGGTTTAAAATCGGTAATTTTGTTCAAAATTTGATATTATTTGTTAGTTTAAAGCTTAAAATATAACTTATTCAACATGTATTTAGCGAAAGGAAGATACTCCGGCCGTTAAATTGATTTTTCGGGTATTATTTTTGCATCTTTTGAATACACTGCGGCATGTGAAACGGGCTTACATTGGCTGTGTTTCAAACAAACTAAACAAAATAAGGGCACACATTTCAAGTGAGCTCTTATTTACCATAATAATAACGTAATCGCTCAAAAGCAAAAAAAGTGCCCGATTTTGAAACATTCTTCATTGGTGCTCTGCTTCTATTGGTCTTAGCATGATTATATATAGCCTAAAGCCTTCCTCGATAAATGAGCTATCTAAAACCGAAACATTTCCTCAAATCGGACTGGTAGTTCCTGACATCATAGCGTTCAACCAAACAAACAAACTCTTCAGTTTTATATATTAGTATAGATAATTAACCATCTATAATTTTTGTAAAATAATCATTTTTAGAACATTTAATTTTAGTTGTAATAACACAACAAATTATCAATTTTTGTAGTTTACTAATGAGACTCAAATAAAATGACATCTTTTTACTAAACTGGTATATAATAGGACTTACAAAAAATAAATAATTTTAAAAGTTTTTGTTTGTCTGTCTGTTTGTTCTGGCTAATATCCGAAAGAGTTGAACCGATATTGACGTTACTTTCACAGGTAGATACTAACATTAGCTTATATTTTAGAAATACAAATACCGTTCCGTGGAAATATAAAGAAAGCCGAGGCAGTCGACAAAAGTGTAAACTCCTTATTTCAATTATTTAAATTTCATAATTTGTAAATTGACATTGGTCTGGTTTTCACATCTACTGACATTCCGAGCAATAATTGTACACATTTTTATACACTTTTTTAATGAAATATATGATGAGCTATAAAACATCTATATATACCGGTCGCTATACTATACAAGTAAGTACTTACGTAACTACTATACGTAAGTCTGACGCAAAGGCAATACGTCACCAGTATGTCGAGATCATTGGTGAGAGAGATCATAAGTTTTTCTCCTATCAAAAATCGCTTAACTCGGCTTAAGTAATTTTCACTTCAGAAAAGTGAATAAGCAATGCATAATACGTACGATAAAGATATATAAATTACTAGCGGACCTGGCGGACGTTGTCCTTGATAATAAAAAAAATCGTAAAAGTCAACCGCAACACCACCTACTGGGTCCAATTGTGAATCTAAACCATTCTCGGATCCACTGGAACACGCACACAAAGTTCCATTAAAATCGGTCCAGCCGTTTAGGAGGAGTTCAGTGACATACACACGCACAGAAGAAATTTATATAGAAAGATATCAGAATACGTACACGTTTAACACTTAAAGTGTTTTTCTATTTTCCATACGGATGAAGTCCTCGATAACAGCTACTAAATACTCAGACGCAACATCAAATTATTATTTATAAAATGACAGTGATAAATATTATACAAAAAATAGATACTGCACGTTTTATTGTAAAAAAAAAACTCGCGGAGCAGAAAGCAATTTCAGAAAATCTCTCAGCTCGTAATACTTTTGATTAGTTCACTAAAGGGTAGCGTGGGTTTTGTCGATTCCATCACGGTAATAACATTATAGCCATTTAGAATAATGAGTTTGTGATAATCATATACCATGATTTCGTATATAAAATACCTACTATAATTTTTGTATGTATGAAGTGTAACTTAATCTAAACTCAAATCTTTTTCCTAATAAGAAAAGTGAATTTTATTACGATTCCATTTTAAAACACTGTTCTGTTCTGGCACACTTGACATTGGCGAAATTGCCTACATAGGTGGAGACTATACCGAAGAAAAAAAAGCGCCTAATCATATACTGTATGGGTTTAGTCAGGTACTATAATATAGATACTGGCTAACTTACTACCAGCATGCTTTTTTTTGTTATCGTAGCACGTTAAAATGACTGCACTGTTCCTGATGGTAAGCACAGTACAATCCAAAAACAATGGCGGCCACCGAGTGAAACACTATCAATCGCCGGTCGCCGCTGCCATGCCGGCCTGCGTAAAGCTGGATATGCACAGATTGATCCCGAAACGCGACCCGAAGAAGCGAATCACTATGCCGGGCTTTTTCGCCATATACATGGTGGTTGCGACCCAGTCAGGCTGTGAAACCCTACCACCCCGCTTTCGCCATTGCCTCGTTCGTTATTCAGCAGGGTGCACCACGTGCAAGTGAGGTTGGCTTGGATGTCTCAAGTCTTAGATGTTTTTCGACACTCCTTACACCCCCTATAATTGTCATGCTGTCATGACAATAATTTTTTACACCGAAAGCACAGACTTACGGATTTGGTCTAAGCTGTCACGGAGCTATTATTGGACTTTGCATACATTTCATTATTAATGTTCACATTCGAATTTTATATGAAGTAGGGATCGTTATGGGGTATATAAACTGACCTTAATTAATTAAGTTTTAATATTAAGGAAAAAATAACTGTTTCTAATTGTTTTGAAGTGAAACTTCTTTAGGCGCATGAGGGTAAAATTTTTACAGATGTAACGTCACGCAGGTATGCAACGGAAGTGACGTCATTTGCAGTAAACGCAGATTTTTCATCTTTTTTTTTCTATTTTTCTAAAGTTTTAGATTTGTATAAATATAAACAAGACTTATAAATTAGTCCGCCAAAGAAGTTTCACTTCTGACATGTGTACTTTGTACACACGCACTTTTTTTTATTAAAACATTACAGCTATATAGCTACTATAGAAAAAACAATAATCGGTTGACAAACAGATGAGAAAATGGTATGGACTATTTTATTTTCGCTTATGTATATATAGGAAATAATAGCTATGCTCGTCACTCCGACCGCCTGGAACCTAATGTAGAAAAAGAGTGACTAATCAAATCTTCTGAATATCTTAAGTCCATTAACATATCTACTTTTCCCTAGTACTTAAGTCGCGTATACATTAAAATTATATTAACTTTTGATAGAGTTAAGCGATTTTAGTGAAACCAGAACTAAATGTCATTCGAGGATATACTTTAAGATTTTCTTGGTGAAGTTTTATCGTGAACGCAGTACAGTAGTGATGCGGGTTCTAACAAACAGACAGATAGACAGACAGTCATTTGTAAATTGATTGAAATATATTGTAAAACTTATTGCAAGAGACATGCAACAAGTTTTTTCACTAGAATCTGAAAAGAACAGACACGTTGGATGTACATTTTTATTATATATATACAAGTTTATATTATCTACAAACTTGACACCAGTTTAAAAGCCGATGTACTATTATTAACTTCGGTAAATTTCGTTGATTTTTCAAGTTTCAATATTAACCAAACCAACCATTAAATATATATTTAACTAAATTATTAAACATAAACATAAATATTGACAAAAAAAATATTTCCATTTTTTATAACAATAAAGCCCATGGTCATCTACTAAACAGCGAATTATAATATAATATAAAGAAAATCATCACTTCCTATTTGTATATAACACGACTTCTGATTAATTATATATTTACACTTATGTATATTGCTTTAATAAAGCTGGGATCGACAGGATTATTTGATAGGCGCAAAGAACTTAAGGGGTGTAAGGGGTGTCGAATAACATCATAAGACTTGAGACACCCAAACCAACCTCACCTGCACGTGGTGCACTCTGCTGAATAACGAACGAGGCAATAGCGAAAGCGGGGTGGTAGGGTTTCACAGCCTGACTGGGTCACAACTATCATGTATATGGCGTAAAAGCTCGTAATAGTGATTCGCTTCTGCAGGTCGCGTTTCGGGATCAGCCTGTGCATATCCAGCTTTTTGCAGGCCGGCATGATAGTGACGACCGGCGAGGAATAGTGTGTCACTCGGTGGTCGTCATTGTTTTTGGATTGTACTGTGCTTGCCATCAGGTACAGTGCAGTCATTTTGCCATGCTACAATAAAAAAACTTAATTAATTAATAATAAACAAGTGAAAACCGGTTGAAGTGCATAGTCAACAATAATCTATACTTAATATTGTAAAGCTGGGTTTGTTTGTTTGTTTGTTTGGTTGAACGCGCTAATCTCATGCACTACTGGTCCGATTTGAAAAAATCTTTCACTGTTAGATAGCTCATTTATCGAGAAAGGCTATAGATGAATAGGAGCGGAGCACCAATCAGGAATGCTTCAAAATCGTTTTTGCACCTTTTGAGAGCTGCCGCTGTGTGTTAACATTAGCCCAATGTAACTATACCACGCGGGCGAAGTCGCGGACCGAACCTAGTTCTTTATAATTTATTTCCACCAAAAAAGTAAAGTAGCGTGAAAATATGCGATTCGATAATTATATATAACTAGCGGCAAACGTTGTCCCGCACTGATGATAAAAAAATCCTTGACAAATTATTCGCTAAAACTTCCACATGAATCACTTTATCCACTGGTCAAAGCCGCAAGAAAATTAATTAGTTTTTGAGTCTATCGCGAACAGACAGACAGACGTGCCAAAGGACTTTGTTTTATAATTTGTAGTGATTAATAAGAACGCGGCTAAAATACCGTTTATACATTTTGAAGGGGTTTGTTTAGGTGTCTACCCGTTCTGAATAATAAATGCAAATTCAACATCCACGTTCACTGAGAATATACATTATAAGCATGTTAAAATTATTCAGGTCAGTGTATTTTTAGCACAAGGACAGAGTTAAGAGAAAATAACCATGGGACTTCGCAGACTAAAATGGTTATCTCCTATAACTTATTGGGGTTTCTTTATGTAATACATATTTTGTTAATTGAAATCATGTTGGCTGCGTTCGCGTTGTAAGGACTCTTTTTAACTCTGAATGTATATCTTTACATAGTATAAAATGAAGTCGTTTCCGCTGTCTTAGATCTTCCCTTAGATCTTTAAAACTATTCAATGGATTTTAATACAGGTTTCAGCAATAGATAGAGTAATTGAAGATTCAAGAAGGTTTATATGTTTTTTTTTTTTCGAATTGACTACGCTATTGACCAAGCAAGGTCTTCAACAGCTTCACCGGACTACTAAGGCGAGCGCTTAAGGCACGCAGCCGATTTTATTTTGACAACTAGCTCAAGGGTGCGCGGCACACCTCGGCTTTGGCTGTTGCCTGATACATGCAATTCGCGACCTATCTGAGCTAACCTAAGCTAACTATTCATACATATATGAGTTGTTGAAACATATATGTGTACCAAGCATACATACCTCAACAACTCTTATATATATTTCGTATCAGATAATATTCTAAATTATTTCAGTTTAATAAGGGCAAAAAGATAAAACCCTTCCACTTGCATGTGTAAGCGTGTATGCGTGCACGTATGTGGAGGTGATACGTGTAATGTTGTCGCTGTGATGTAAGATTTTGTGTCACTGTATCGCGCGAGCAGCGTACTCAAGGGCTCCACGCCGAGGGAACGGACCTAGGCTTGAGCAGCTGCCGAGGGGGCCTATTCTAAGTTTATATGTATAACACATATATATTAACAGAAAAATTCAAAGATTTGTAATGTGATGTCATAACAAACATATTTTACATATTTAAAGGTAAATATGACAACCGCACTGTTGTTACAACACAATTTAGCCTTTAGCCAACAATGTATTGTTAGATCCCAGTACGTCTTTACAAAGAATCGATAACTGAATTGTCCTTTTATCCATCAAAATGTACTTAAAGCAGTAGTAACACATTCGTCGGATGACGAATGTCATTAAAGTCTATTGTGTTGTTTTTATACGTAATAAAGTTTGTAGAAGGTGTTATAACAAATCTAAGAACGTATTATGTCATAGAGATTGTGTAATGTATGTTAAAGATTTGATAATATTTATTGATTATTCTATCAGTGATAAAAGCTATACGTTTGTATCTAATGATTTAATGTTATGAGTAATTAATACGTATTTTGGGGGCGTGTTCATATGATATATGTGTAATAAATTAAACACTGATTTTGCAATCGAATCGAGACTTTTAATTATGGACTAGTATCTTGAGGAAAATTATATATCCGTCTGTCACATCGAATATATCGTTGTATTTAAAAGGCCAGTGTGCATAGACAATATTTAATGGCCAGCACGCTACAGGTATATGATAAAAGAGTAGATTAATCAAGTATCTTCGACTATATACTTATATAGCACTAGCCTCTGCCCGCGACTTCGTTCGCGTGGAATAGTTACTTTGGGCTAACGATAACACGCAAAGGAAGCTCTCAAGAGAAAAAAATACCCGATTTTGAAACATTCTTCATTGGTGCTCCGCTCCTATAGGTCTTAACGTAATGGTATATAGTCTATAACCTTCCACGATAAAGGAGCTATATAACACTGAAAGAATTATTCAAATCAGACCTGTAGTTCTTGAGATTACCTCCTACAACGTCACAAACTCCCAAACTTTAACTCTTTATAATATTAGTATAGATAACTTTGATTCGTTTATTATGTATTGAACGTGTTACATCTCGATTTAGCTTGTATGTTATGAAAATGTTATGAAAATATATCTTGTACTAGCGGACCCGGCAGACGTTGTCTCGCCCTAATTATAGAAAAAACCTCGACAAATTATATACTAAAACGTTCCTCATTAATCACTTTATCCACTGGTCAAAACCACATGCAAATCCGTTCAGTAGTTTTTGAGTTTATCGCGAACAGACAGACAGACAGACGCGGTTGGGGACTTTGTTTTATACTATACTATGTAATGAAACTTTAACTAACTTTTAATTTTTTTTTCCGTAATTGAGACATTTTTTAAATATTTTGTTATTTGTTATACCAGCGGTAGACCGCGATTTCGTCTATTTTTGCATCTTTATAAATGATGTCATCATACATTGTTGTAGTAGTCCGATTAAAATAGACATTTCAAATAACAAAAATTCGGACAGATTTGAATTTTGGTACAACAATGGAAATAAAGTGCCAAAAGTCTCCACCTATCCCATAGGAACTAAAAAGTTCAAACTTTCGGTTTTTTGGATTTTTCTCGAAAAAGGTATGACTTATTAAAAATATAGCCAAGACAAAATTGTAGGTGATAAAGTTATCTACAAAAGTGATTCCTATACTTTCACTTAATCACAATTCCTAATATATGGCCACCCTGAAAGTTGAAAGGGTTACATTCTACTAGATATGTACACAAATACAAAGTGTATATTTTGAAAAATGGTATGTATATAAAAGGTGTGGATACTGAGATGACAGCTGACAGGGGCTAGTGAAGAGGAAAACATGTTGTACCGACCCTACTTGGATGGAATAAGAGTAATAAAATGACGCTTCTTGAGCCTGTATATAAAAATGTTCGAGTTATTTAGCGTTTCGTTTTTGTTTAATTTTGTCACGCAACTAAAAATACAATACATACACATTACAACATCATACATAAATATCAATACAATAAATAAAAGTATAATAAGTCACCATGAAGTACTAAATACAGCATTAACCAGATAATTCTGCTAAATGAGACTGGTAAAGTTAATTATAAATAAAGTTAAGTTAAATAAAGATTTTTAATTAGAGAAATAATGATTAACTTATTGTTTACAATTTGAGATTGTAA
This sequence comes from Antheraea pernyi, assembly GCA_015888305.1. Taxonomy (NCBI): domain Eukaryota; kingdom Metazoa; phylum Arthropoda; class Insecta; order Lepidoptera; family Saturniidae; genus Antheraea; species Antheraea pernyi. Next base: position 532,568 of record MU158961.1, read on the forward strand.
TTATTAATAATTTTGAAGATAGAAAAGATCTTCCTAATAAGATGTTAGACCATAAACGTATTACATAAAGATTTTTTTTAACACATCGTATAGAACTACTTTAGTGCTCACTTATATACTTACTTATACTGTATAAGAAACGAATGAAACAATGAACTTAAAATATAATGATTTACATTTAATATATACTATACAAAAAATAAAAGCTTGTCTGTTCCGCAAAAAAATTGTATTATGGAACTCTTTATAATCTAAGATCCTATTAGGGAGACCTCTATATCATTAAAGTTATTAATAACTATAATGTCGAATTGTAAACAATAAGTTAATCATTATTTCTCTAATTAAAAATCTTTATTTAACTTAACTTTATTTATAATTAACTTTACCAGTCTCATTTAGCAGAATATTATAATATTTCTCTTTTTAAAAATAAAGAATGAGTTGATATCTTGCTAAATTTCATGCAGAGAAAGTTGCGGGTAACAGCTAATCTAAAATAGAATAACCTCAATTACTTTTTATAAGGTTCGCTATCTACCAGTGAAAGTCCCGTGAAAATCGGTCTAACTGTTTTGATAATAGAACAGCGGGTGAAGCCACGGTTAACAGCTAGTCTACATTAAAATAAATTAAATAACTTTCTATAAGATCCACTATCTGCCAATAAAAATGTCATGAAAATCGGTCAAACCGTTTTGGAGGAAGCACTGTGGGCGAAGCCACGGTTAACAGATAGTATAAACTAAAATTGCTTAAATTACTTTTTATAAGGTCAGATATCTATCAATGAAAGTTTCGTGATAATCGGTCTAGCCGTTTTGAAGATAGTACTGCGGGCGAAGCCATGGTTAACAGCTCGTCTAAATTAAAATAAACTAAATTACTTGAAATGATGTCCGCTATCTGCTGGTGAAAGTCCCGTAAAAATCTGTCCAACCGTTTTGGAGATAGCATTGAACACAAAGCCGCAGTTAATAGCTAGTCTAATTTTAGCTATGTAAGAGTGAAATTCCCGTCAAAATCGGTGCAGCCGTTTCGGAGATTACCAGGAACAAACAGACAGATAGACCCACAAAAGTTTTAAAAATTGCATTTTTGTTAACAGTAGCGTGTATACTTTCGTACCCAATCAGTATTTTTTTTAAATTTTGATATTACATACAGATACTTTATTTTTATTATATTTATAGAAGATAACGAAAATACGTTTTCTTTGAAACTCATTTACGTCCAAATTACTGATTGTATTAGCATAGATCTATGACCATTTGATGCAGTATTTTTCGTACACGGTTCTAGACCACTTACTTTTTGCACACCATTGACAATTTGCCATAAAAATAACTTAAAGGTTCATTTGATTCACAGCGTAGCATAGCGAGCAGCTATCATTTGATCTAAATGTAAAAACAAAGCAGTAACAGGAAACAGTAGATTTGTATAATGTAATAGTATAATATACTGATCAAAAGGGCAAAGGAATATGAGCTGCGAGAAACTAATTAACTTACAGTGGTCTCCCGTGACATAATAACCCCTGCTAAAACGACACGTGAAAATTTATAACAGAAATTGAACTTTTATTCATGGTAAATTTAATAGAGTCCAAACGACTGAGGCATTATTTCTTTCTCTTTAGTTCCCTTTTCAAGTGAATATATTTTGTGACAAAACAGTAAAATTAATCGTATGGATAATCTCTGGTTTTATTCACTGAAATTTTTATTTTATCTGTATGTAGTTAGTGTTTAACGTCTCTTTGTTTAATTGCAATATTTTGTCGATTTATAAATTATTAATATTATTAGTTGCTAGTATTTTTTTTAATATTTCGATATAAAAATATGGTAAAAAATAAATTAGTAAACAAACATATTACTTACAGTCATTTATTATTGTTTAATAATAAAATAATAGCTTTGTATTATTGTTTTACAACATTTATAGTTATACTAGCGGTCCCGGCGGACGTTGTCCTGTTTTAATATTAAAAAAAAACTAAAAGTCAACCGCAATGCCACCTACCGGGTCCAATTGTGAATCTAAACCATTCTCGGATCCAATGGACACGCACACAAAATTTCATCAAAATCGGTCCAGCCGTTTACGAGGAGTTCAGTGACATACACGCGTACAGAAGAAATTTATATATAAATACAAAATTTACAGTTATATTAAAAATAAATAAATAAAGAAATCAAGTTCTATAAAAAGGATTTACAGCTTTTTCTTTAACTTGAAATCTTTAAGTCTTTGAAGTAACTTAGTTAATTAACGCTACTCCCTCTACTAATAACATCTACGTAATTAATAAAACTACGTAACGAAGAACAGATTCATTGAACAATGAAAAAAAATCTAATTTTAACATATTCCGTATCTATCAAACAGAACTCAATATGGTCAGTGTAAACAGCCGACTCTTTGTTTAATTACAATATTTTGTCGATTTATGAATTATTAGTATTATTAGTTGCTAGTATTTTTTTAAATATTTCGATATAAAAACAGGGTAAAAATTAAATTAGTAAACAAACATATTACCTAAAGTCGTTTATTATTGTTTAATAAAAAAAATAGCTTTATATTATTGTATTTACAAAATTTATAGTTATATCAAAAAAGTCAATAAATATAGAAATCATGTATTATAAAAAGATTCACAGCTTTTTCTTTAACTTGAAATCTTTAAGTCTTTGAAGTAACTTAGTTAATTAACGCTACTCCCTCTACTAATAACATCTACGTAATTAATAAAACTACGTAACGAAGAACAGATTCATTGAACAATGAAAAAAAATCTAATTTTAACATATTCCGTATCTATCAAACAGAACTCAATATGGTCAGTGTAAATAGCCGAGATGTAGGTTAAGTACACGTACGACTCGCAGCGACATTGTCAAGCAAACAATACACACTATTGCCAAATCCCTGTAACAATTTCGAGGATCACCTTTGAATAAACTGTTTGCATCAAGTGATTAGCACTTACCTCCCAATGAAACTACGAAATACATTGTCAATACACCGTGAGGATATTTAAAGCTCCGTTTGGCACTTCGAAGTACATACGTTCATCGCTTGTCTATCTATCAACACATAACGTTTTAAACTAAACAAAAAAAAAATGAAAATCACATTGTTCGTTATCGCCGCGTTGGTGGTGGTCTACGCTCAGGCACAAGGACCTGCTGCTCCACCGGCTGAGAAGAAACCACCAGTTGAGATTGTGAAACAAGACTCGGACGTTGAAGTCGACGGTTACAAATTCGATTTTGAAACAAGCGACGGCACCTCGAGACAAGAGCAGGGATCATACAAGAACGACACCGACCAACAAGGGCTAGTAGTTAAGGGCAGTTATAAATATGTCGCTCCCGATGGTCAACACATTGCTGTATCGTTCGTCGCTGATAAGGACGGCTACCAACCTACTGAACAGAAAGACGACCAACAAAAACCAGCCCAAGCTTAAGTACTTCCACGCCATGGACAGATCATTATAAAATGTATAATTAAGATACAATTGTATTAATAAATAACGTAATGTTTAACTTTAGTAATTTTGTTGACACTGTGTTGATGTTGGTGAGACAAGCGTTACACAGTATAAAATGAGGTCGTTTCCGCTGTCTGTCCGCTTACATCTTTTAAACAACTCAACGGGCTTTAATACACTTTTCAGCAATATATAGAGTGATTCAAGAGGAAGGTTTATATGTATAATACATATATATTATAGTATAGAAAAGCTTAAAAATTCAAAGATTTGCAATGTGAGATTTTTCTTCGCTTACATCGTAAACGCTGGCTAAACCTTACGAGATAGGTCAATTTAATATACTACGGAATCGTATATCTTAAATAATATTACAAATCATTCCACACTGCCCCATATTAGTATTACATTGTACACGTGCGACGCTGGGGCGGGTCGCTAGTGAAGAATAAACTAAATTACTCACGTGAGGTGAAGCGGCAGATTTTCGACTATCGCTGTTACTCGGCTGTCGAGAAAACGTAGGGGCGTGAACACTCAATGGAGAACCGGGTTCGGAATCAGTTTTCCCCTCGTTACTACTGTTGCCAGCATCCTGTATAATATTTTATAATGTTATTATTCACAGAGTGTTTATAATAAAAACTGCTAAAGTTAAATATTTTTAATCGTTATTTAGTACAGAGAAGAAGAGCATCCCTATTGCAAATAAGATTCAAGTTATCAATGCTATGTACCGTAAAAGGAGAAAAGTTTCACTGTTTATTTGATACAATAAATTTTTATAATGATCAAAGAATAGATTGCATTTTTATTTGAAAAATAAAACGAAACTAAATTAAGATTGACGCCTAATCGTAAAAGATTTTTTTTAAGTCACTATGCAGTTTTTGTCCCATTTAGTGTTTCCAACAAAAAATAAATTTTGCAGTCAAAGTTATAACAAATTATTTAATACTAAATATGTTCTCATAGTTGTATCACGAATGGCTTGGATTCGCATTTTGTCTCATCCAAGTATATTACGTTGTACAGATTACAATTTAGTTAAACGAAGCGAATACAGATCCAATTTGTACCTAAATACCATCAGTAATAAGATATATTTTAGTGATACTAGTGAAAACAGTTTCAGTGAACGCCTCATTCGGAAGGAAATGATCAGATTTCATTATAATGTGCCCTTACAATAAAGTAGGTTCATTTAATTCATACTCATTCGGTTTTATTATCGAATTATTAATTATTCTAATTCCAGAATATTTATAGTATCTTCTTATAAATTTTCGTGATAGAAAATGAGTTTTTTTTTAAGTTTTCTTTAAGAAGACATTCATGAATTTATCTCACCTGCATTATTCTTGCAAATTCCATTTCATTGAGTCGGTTTGTTGTCTTCCGTTCGGGTAATATATACTTTGGCAAAGACTTGTAGAACCATGCACCCGATTTCTTCCACATCTCTCGTGTCTCAGCGCACAGATTGCACATGTATGCCTCCCTAGAGTATATCGGAGATCTACTCCCATTGATTAAATTCATTATTTCTGATATTACAACGTATTTGGGACGTTAAACAATTTAAGATATTTCTAATTTATTATTATTAAAAATACGAATTACCTATGTTTAAAATGTAATCATTACATCGTATAAAACAAAGTCCCCTACCGCGTCTGTCTGTCTGTCTGTTCGCGATAAACTCAAAAACTACCGAACGGACTTTCATGTAGTTTTCATCGGTGGATAGAGTGATTGATGAGGAACGTTTTAGTATATAATTAGTCAAAGATTTTTTCATAATCAGGACGGGACAACTCCTGCCGGGCCCGCTAGTCTATACATATATTAAGAATGTGAATCTTACGTGTTTGAACTTTTCGATTTTTATAAAAAAAAATGTTGCATGTGTCTTGGAATAAGTATTAAAATACATTTCAATCACTTTTAGAAATGTCTGTCCGTCTGTCTGTTTGTTTGTTTGAAAACGTAACACTGCGTTGCGTTCGCGATAAAAAATTAATAAAATTAAAAATTATAAAGCATATCTCGAGTAACATTTAGAATTTGTTTCATTAAAATCGGTTCCGTTTATAAAAAAATATTGTAATTTTAATGACGACGAAATTTAAGTAGGAGATAAAAGTAGATATGTAAATAGACTTAATACATTCCCATGACTTTGTTAGTCACTGTTTCTTACATAAGGTTCGACGCGGACGAAAAAAAAAACTACACACATTTTAAATAGGAAGTAATAATAAATATTGCAAATTTGATTACATACCTATGGGGTGGTGTTTCTATAACACATTTCGAGCAAGCTGTGTGACGGCAAATCGAACAAGTTCGCAATGGCGATAACAGTCTGGAGGTTTCCCCACACAATAAACAACATCGTGGCGCCGGTCCTTGAGATGCCCGACGCATACCTATAAACAACATTTAAAAGTATACTAACTAATATTATTAATGCGAATGTCACTTTGCTTATTTGTTACGCTTTCAAACCTTTAATACCAATGATATTATATCTAAAAAGCACGTCATAAGCTTCGATAGCGCCTTATTAAGACTCGACTAGATAGCTTATTTTTGACGACTGCCCCGTGAATCCGTCCGTATCTAAGCAACATATAACTATTTCTTTTTCACCACAGATATTGTGAATATGCTATCTTACTTCCAAATTTTATCTAAGACAGCGTGGCGTTACAATATTACTTTACGTATGTGTGCGTTATCGTGCCTTTTTATGTCAAAATATTATATCATGTAGGTAATGTATCTACAGCTTTTTTGTTATAATATCATTGTTGACTACTTATTTGATCGCGTACAGTAAAGGACACAATGTCCTTTTTATCCAGAAAAGAGGTCAAATATAAGAGGAAGCTCGGAGCAAAAGCTAGTATCATTAATAATACAAGCTAAGGATATAAACAGGTGACGTTAAATTATCGAATATTCGAGAATTTTTCAAGTTTCATGGTAAATGTCATTCTAAGACTCAGTTCGTGGTATAAGATTTAAGAATCAGTTCATAATATAATTTGTGTTATCTACTTCATCTAGAAGTGATCTTCATCTTACACCGTGGAGTCTGAAGGATGGCTTGACGACGGTTTTGTCGTCCATTCATTTTTGTATTTTAGTACTGTTCAAAATACGATACATTCAGTAGTGTTGTTTTATTGAAAACCTTGCATCATAACCATATACCTAAGAAGCGAATACATGCACGAAACAGGTAAATATAAATATTTACATAATAAATCAATCTTAGCAATGACACATCCTAGTAATGGTATACAATTAGGTTTTTTTTTTTTTTTCGAACTGACTACGCTATTGACCATGGAAGGTCTTAACAGCTTCACCGGACTACTAAGGCGAGCGCTTAAGGCACTCAGCCGATTTTATTTTGACAACTAGCTCAAGGGTGCACGGCACACCTCGGCTTTGGCTGTTGCCTGATAAATGCAATTCGCGACCTATCTGAGCTAACCTAAGCTAACTATTCATACATATATGAGTTGTTGAAACATATATGTGTACCAAGCATACATACCTCAACAAATCCTATATATATTTCGTATGGGATAATATTCTACACTATTTCAGTTTGATAAGGGAAAAAATAAAACCCGACTCGCACGGACTAAAACCCCATGGGTGCCCGCAACCGCCATGATGGGGGACATTAACCGACTTCAATATCAATCAAAAACCCATAAGGCACTAAAAAGCGGAAAATAAATAGTTTATCAAATCAACCAAATTAAATAAAACATATGAATATGTGTGCTACCTAGAGATGTATTGGAAGTCGGTGCCAACCAAACCGAAAATCATATCATCTACAGGTACAAAGTTTAAGTCCACTCTCGCGTCTCTGTAATACAAAAATTTTGGTTGGTACCGACTTCCAGTATATCTCTAGGTAGCACACATATTCATATGTTTTATTTAATTTGGTTGATTTGATAAACTATTTATTTTCCGCTTTTTAGTGCCTTATGGGTTTTTGATTGATATTGAAGTCGGTTAATACTTTTTTTTGAAAATTTACTTTATATACTATGTAATGATGTATATATATTAAAATTATATTATTGTGTAACTGTAAAACTTTTCCAATAAAGTGATTTATTTCTGCATTCTACCTAACGGGATAATGTAAAAATAATGCATTACATATATGCTATTTTTAAGAAAGTGTTTAATCAAGGTTTCCTGGGTAAATTGGAAACAAATTATCTTTATTATTCGTTTTTTCAAGATCTCGCAAAAGCCAAACGTTACTCCAGACGGCGAACTTCTATAAATTGGTTTGTCTCTAGGCGGATATCGAAAACGGAGTTTCCGAAGAAACTTATCTGCAAATGTGCCGAGAAAGCGATTGTCATTTCTAATGCGAATCGTTTTTGAAACGATTATTAATATATTTAAGAGTTTATTAAACACTAGCTGACCCGTGCGACTTCGTCTGCACCAAATCGGTTATTACCGGTTTCGATTGTACTTTTAAACGCGAAAAATCGAAATAAATCTCAAAACCCGATTGCAGCGATACCTACTGTTTCAAATTGTGAATCCCAACTATCCAGGGACTCACTCAAACATATACCCAGTTGGTATGTGAGAAATATTTTAAAATAAGCTTAGAACCCATTCGCAGCATCACCTACCGGGTCCAATTAAGACAAAAAAATAACCTACATATATTGCCGATAAATGTCTTCCCAGTACGTTGTCCCAGTACCTTCTGTCCCAATAAGCCTACAACCCGTTCGTAACATCATCTACCGGGTTCAATTAAAATAAAAACTAACCTACGTATATTGGCAGTAATGTAAAAAAAGCTTGAGAGGTCCATGGACCTCCAGTTGGAACGTAGTTCCTTTCCCTTTTTTGTAGGCGTTTACTATACGCTCAGTATAGTTTACATTATAAAATATCAAGTTGATAGAGTTAAATTGTAATTTAAACGTTAAAATATATTCATAAAATAAATAATGATAAATTAAACACTGAATGACATCATAACTATTTTCAACTTGTATTAAAACTTTTTCACACTACATTGTATTAAAGAAAAACATAAATATTAAAAAGATATGAGCAACATGTGTCATCTGTCACTTGCCTGTGACTATTTGTCTAAGAGCTAGGCAACGGTTTCGACAGCGAATTGGCTGCCGGTAAACCTTTACAGGCAAAAATATTGAACTTTATATAATTTTAGAATGTTTTGTTTTTCACTAACTTTTAAACGCTACTAAAACGTGAATTTATTATTGCCAGACATTTTTGATATTAACAATAATGTGCCCGATGCAATTTTTTGTAAATAAAGAAGTATGTTCAAACCATGTTAAGATATCTGTAATTTTATTGAAGTTATATTTCTTTTGGCGCGTTAGGGAAAAATGATGAGAGTAAATTTTTACGATGAACGCGCACACCGTAACAAAAAAATGATGAGAGTAAATTTTTACGTTGCGCGCACACACCGTCACGAAAAACCGACACCCTGAAGTTAGCTATAGTCAACATTTTGTTTCTTTGTATTTGTTGTTTGTATTTCTTTATATTAAAACTTTCATTGTATTAAATACCTTTTTTTTATTGTTAGTGTCGTTTTTTCTACAAACGTAGAATAAGGCGCAAGATAAAATTTTTGAAAAGATTTTTACTTGTTACGCCAAAGAAGTATAACTTCTAATGCGTGTACATAAGTACACACACACACTTTTTTTTAATATTATTTTATTTCAACATAAAAAAGGGTAAATTAAAAATATAATGTATTTTTTTATGTCATAGGAGGCAAACGGACAGGTGGGTCACCTGGTGTTAAGTAATAACTACCGTCCATAGACACTTGCAACACCAGGAGAGTCGTAAGTGCCTTGCCAACCTGTGTTGGAGGGGGAGGAAGCGGAAGGGGAGAGGAGGAAGGGGAAGAGAGGTGGGCCTCTCCGGTGCTCTCACTAATCGAACGAAACGCACTAATGCAAGCATTGTTACTTCCCGTCGGCTTTTTGTTAGAGGGTGGTACTACCCCGGGCGAGCCGACCCATTCATCCTGAAACCAGTAATAGCTTCAGCGTGGCTCTACCCCCTACCAAAACCTATGTATAGAATAACTTAGTTATAACTCTAGCTTAGCGCAACACTGGCTGTATAATAAAGATAGCCATAATTGTGGAAGAGCCTGGTTAACAAAATGAAATATGTTCTTTGCAAGGGAAAAAATAAAATGGTTTGAAATGAATTATTTTGTTTATAAAGAATATCACCAGGCACATTATTGTCAATAACAAAATTGTCTGGCAGTGAAAAATTCATGTTTTTAATAACGTATAAACGTTAAACTTATAAAAGTTACTGACAAAAAATGTTCCTTAAATTATTTATAAATCAAAATGTTGATCTGTAAAGGTGTAATTCGCATTAAAAAATACAACGTTAACCGGCTACCAGGTATCCTGAATCGTGTTTGGAAGGGCATAATATATCTTCATATTAAAGAACCAACTTTTCTCAAATTCTCGTTCTTCCAACGTTGCTGGCTCTTATACTAAGGTGTCGCAAAAAAGTCTAGTTACATTAACTAATTTCTTTTCTTTCGTTATCCTGGAGAACCCCTTGCGTTTTATGGGTCAAAAAGTATCCTAAATGTAACCTTGTAATGTACAGATTTGGCTTTGTTACAGTTTTATTATAGTATAGATAAATAAATAAATCTTGTCACCTTTGTTTAGCAAACATTTTTTTATACAATGAAATAAATGTAACAACATAAGTGACAGTTTCGTCTACATAAATGTTTCATACGTGGTCGATAATTACGTACAGAAATGTCATGTAGGCGTAGCTCAGTTGTAACGTACGGGGCTTTATATGTTTCGACGGAGCCGACGGTTCGAATCACGGTGGTCGTTTTTTTTTGGTATTTTTTTTTAAGTAGCATATGGAAATATAGCTTAATTTTTTAGCTAATCTGTCTGCTATATATAGCACAAAGAAAATTTACCAAAATTCGTCAAGAATATCATGAACTACATTTTTTTTACTTTCGTCCGTTATCCTGGAGAATCCCTTGCGTTTTATGAGATAAAAAGTATCCTAGATGTAACCTTGTAATATTGGTTATTACTGTGCCAAATTTCGTCTAAATTGGTTCAGTACTTTCAGAGTAATACGTGTTTAAAGGGACAGACAAACAGGCAGATCCTGGAGAATCCCTTGCGTTTTATGAGAAAAAAAATATCCTAAATGTAATCTCGTAACATTAGTTATCACTGTGCCAAGTTTCGTCAAAATCGGTTCAGTACTTTCAGAGTGATGCGCGTTCACAGGGACAGACAGACAGACAGACAGACAGACAGACAGACAAAAATTTTAAAAAGGTTATTTTTGGCTTCTATATCGACAACAAAGCCTACCCCCATCAAAATTTTCAAAAAATATTTAATGTACAGATTTGACCCTGCTACAGTTTTATTATAATATAGATAATTTTGAATGAAATGTCAACGCAGCTAAACTAAAAAATTAGTATTTAATATGCCAATTTTTTAAATAATGTCATGAAAAATTTACACAATGTCGCTGCCGTATGTAATCTAACGTAACGTAATGTAATGACTCAAATGTTATGTTTACCTATACTTCTATAGTACTATTATAAAGAAAAAAGAACTTATTTTTATTAATTGTGACAGATAAGCTCAAAAACTTAACTTTATAACCACTTTTAAAAGTTCTTTCACCTATAGAAAGTTATTTCACGAGCGAGTAACATTAGCAGTATTACATTTGCAAAATATACATTAACGTAAACGAATTCGCGAGCAAAACTAGTTTCCCTTAACTTTGTGTGATATCTCATTCTAAAAAATATTCCAGGGACTTCTAACCACTTTTCGCCATACATATGTGCATCTATATGAAATCTTTGGTCCATGTGGACACGTTATTCAGTTATTTATAGTATTTCTTATTTATATTCGCTAGGGATGTTACGAAATGTGAAATGTCGAAGGGTCAAACGAGAATTCCAATTATGCTTTAATATTATGATTTTGTTTTCAGTATTTACGGGTACCCGTACTACAGAGATTTGTTAGAGTAACCATATCAATTCCCAATCATAACGGCATATTGTTTATTAAATTGATTATTAATTAATATAATTTATAAGTTTCTTATGCAAAGTTATATAGTTATATGGGAAAGGAAATTCCATGTTCTGTTACAATGGAGCAGTATTGGGTATACGTAAGACGTTGTTTTGGGTCGCAAACTTATGAACAAATATTTAATGCTTTTTAATCCTTTTCATCAATATTATAACCTAATTTATCCTTAATAATAGAAAATTGTCTTGTTTAATTGTTTATATTGAAAGTATCAAACATAATACGATAAGAAAGAACGTATTGATGATTAAGCATATCTTATGTTATTTGTAGGTGGTAGAGCCACGCTGAAGCTATTATTAGTTTCAGCATGAATGGGTCGGCTTGCCCGGAGTAGTACCACCCTCTCACAGAAAACCGATGTGAAGTAACAGTGCTTGCATTGTTGCGTTTCGTTCGGTCAGTGAGAGCGCCT
>MU158962.1:10888-21415 GCA_015888305.1 Antheraea pernyi
ATATATATTCCATAGTCGGACAGCCTGGATTGTGAAAGACTTGGCGCTGAAACTAGTGGAATGAGCAGGGATGTATTATGTTATCGTCTACATTCGGTAGCGCTACGACACATCCGAGAAGCGAGATTATTTCTGTGTTACTTACATTATTTTGCGGAAATATGTGTAAATAGTAATTGTTTTGGCTACCACAGTTCCGTATATAAAAGGCGAGATATTGGTGATCTACACGCACTTCTATGTCAAAGTTATTAGAAGGCGAAGCTCTACCCGGATATATAATAGTCACGGGTACCTACAAGAGTGTTAATTGCCTTCCCTGCCTGACCTACTATACTGATTCTAACAATTATTTGTAATAACCACATTGTTGTGATCATTGTTGATGTGTATTCTGATTGTCGATATATACAAAGCAATTTATTGTTATGTAGAAGTAAGTGAATAATTTTAAATCTCACTACCCCGCGACTTCGCACGCGTGGAATAGTTATTTTGGGCTAAGACGCAGCGGAAGCTCTCAAAAGGAAAAAATACCCCGATTTTAAAACATTTCTAATTGTCGCTCCGCTCCTATTGGTGTTAGCGTGATGATATATAGCATATAACACTCACAAATAACGTGACTTTCTATTGGTACTGAGATTACCCCCTACAACGTCACAAACTCACAAACTTTACCTCTTTATAATATTAGTATATAGATTATAGCCCCTGCCTGCGACTTCGTCCACGTAGTAATAATTCTCTGGGCTAATGCTGACACACAGCAGAAGCTCTAAAAAAAAACATCTCGATTTTGAAACATTTTGGCCTTAGCGTGGTGATATATAGCCTATAAGCATTCTCGATGAATGAACTACATAACACTAAAAGAATTATTCAAATAGGACCAGTAGTTCCTGAGATTACCCCTTACAACGCCACAATGTCCCAACGTCACAAACTTTACCTCTTTGTAATATTAAGTATAGATAACTAATAATATTAATTTCTGTAATGTACACACCCACTCACAAATTTATATTTCTTTAATACATTTTAATAAAACGCGCGCGGAGCCGCGGGTAACAGCTAGTGTATAAATAAATATTCAGACATACAATAAGTACAATTCGACTGGATCTGAATAAATTTCAGAAGCGCAGCTTCCATCGAAGTAGATCAATGCATGTTCGTATTGAGCTCTATCAACTACAACTATCGAATGATAATATGAAAATTATCTAACATAATAATAGTTTAACGTCAGAGTTATTAAAATATAACGTGAATCACTTTCGTTTCAGACATACAATAAGTACAATTCGACTGGATCTGAATAAATTTCAGAAGCGGACTATATCTTCGTTGTCCGCATCACGTGAAACGGCTACATGCCCTGCATTTCAGTCTCATTGAAGGGAGTCATTATAACAGATTCTGCTACGTTGTGTATGCTGGTGTCGTGTCCTAATGATTCAGCGTCATGCCCACAGGGACGAGGGGCAATAAAGTTGGCTCGAGTATCTCGGGTGTTACATGAAGCGTTCGAGAAGGACACATCGAGTAATTATTGTAAAAGAAAACAATGTTTATTTTTGGAACAATATTAATTTTATTACAGTTACTATGTATATGTTATTGAGAATACGTTACAATATAACTCGAATAAAAGTATAATGTCTCGAGTGTGATATTTTATATAAGGTATGTTAATACAAGAAGCAACAACACACATGTGTGCGCTGGCGTGACGTCCAGTCCAGCGCAGAGCTCTCGCGTCCAATGTTGCGCCTTCTGTGGGAACACAATACCTACACTTTAAAAATTGCTTTGCCACTTATTATAATTTTAATTAAGAAAAAATAAACAGGAACCCTCACACCTGACCTTTATAAGTACTTCGTAAATGTCGAAGTGGTTGAGTCGAGAGTATATACGTTTTCACATAGTATCCCCCGGAGTGCTGTTCTTAGCCACTCATTCTCAGTACAACCGACATTAGAGCTAGCGGAGCTCCTCTGAAGTCGCACTCAGTCAGACGCAAAAGTTCAGTTCATAACCGAAATCCAATGGAATCGCACAAATATATTCAAGTAACATCGATATTGTCTTTACATTTATCTATAAGTATCACTCGCATCGTATGCCCTGCGTAATAAGTTCGCGTTCGGTCCATCGATACACACACAGTAATATGATACAATCTGTAGAGGGCACTTTGTTCATCCTGGAGCGATAGCCATGCAGCCTCCACCTGAAACCTGTCCCAAATAAAGATTAATTATTTATTCGTTATAACATACAATGCGCGTCTGCGTGGAGGGACGCATTGCTTAATATCTCTTATGAGATGTTCATTCGCAAGTGTTCTGGGAGCGAACAGTCCCATGCGATGCTACTCGGTCCCGGCGGGAAGCGATCCCGCTCGGGCTTACCACCTGTCCCTCCACCTGCCGCCACCTGTCACTCGCTCGAACCATACTGGACGAATAGCGACGCATCCCCACATATATAAAGGTCGGCAGCCAATCCTCTTCAACACGAAGTACAGACGGCGTCATCAGAGCGGTGCACCGGACGGAGCGGAACCGTTTCAGGTGAAACACGAGAACAGCGACCGAGTTTCCTGTAAACATTCGGTCCATCGATCTATTTAATCATTATCATTACATAGTATAAAACAAAGTCTCCTACCGCGTCTGTCTGTCTGTCTGTTCGCGATAAACTCCAAAACTACTGAACGGATTTTCTTGTGTTTTATATAAAAATAGTAGATAAAATGATTTTAGTTTTAGTATATAATTTATCAAGGATTTGTTTATAATCAGGGCGGGACAACGTCTGCTGTGCCCGCTAGTAAGTAAAAAATTAAAGTTGTCGTACAGCCGGTGCTCGAAGAGAGTGTGGTGCAACACGCTACACGAGCGCCGTATCTCAGTACTGCGCATACGATGCTGTGATCTGATCGGCCGGAAGGTCATGTTGGTAATTTAAAAAGAAAATGTTATGCTCTAATTAACAATATCGACAGTAAAGAGTATTTATACCGCACCAAAAAAATAAGCAATTTCGCACGAAGGCGTAGTCATGTAAATGAGTAAGCGGCTAATTTATAAATACAGTTATCCTTTGAAATCACAGTTGATTTATCGACTTAAAATTATTATTGTTAAGAAACAAAATTATTATTTATTATTACTAATATAGGAACGAGTTACTCACATAAATATCATGACAGGAAGTGAAGGAATCACCGCCTTCTTGATGACGCAGGCCATCTTGTAAGCTCGCTATTTGAAGTATTGTATCAAGGACCTGCTAAATTTATTATTAGTTATTAGATATAAACAGTGATTATTTAATTAATAATTTTAATTATAATTAATAAATTGGTAAAACTAACAGCTGAGGGTGAAGGAAAACATGGTGAGGAAACCTGAACCTGAAAAATGTTCTTGTAGTACTACTATATGTGGGAAAGCATAGAACTGTGGACTTCTCAGTTTGAAATCGCCAATACGTCGTGGGCTGGCGTGGTGATTACGCCCATACCTTCCTTCGGGAAGAGGCTTATGCAGTGAGTCTCTTACAGGCTGATGATGATGATGAGTGATTATTTATAAAAATTACATAGCTACTAGTTTAATATATAATAGAATTTCACGCTTAATTTAAAAACTTCATTGCGCTATTTATTCCAACAAAGCAAGTTAAATATGAAACAATAAACAAATGTGCAGTTGACGCGTTAACAGAATAATATCAAATGACTTTTTTACTTTTTTATTGTTTTTATTTTTGTAATAATTATGATTCCATTTCGTTATGTGTTATTTAGTTGAAAGCGGTATTTAGCTCATTATTTTTAAAATCATATAAGTTTATGAAATACATTCAAACTATCGACAATTTCGCTTAACATATTATTTATTGACATTTTCATTATTCTATATGAAAATATGAATATACATGTTTATTGATATCATTTAATAATTTTCAACCCCACTTTCATTGTCGATAAGTAGCTTAAACCTGTGTTCATGTCCAAACATAAAGCATATTAATGAGTATTGCAGCATGAACAACTCAAGAGTAATAGTATCTAACTCGCCTATGATTTAATATGTTAGAGATTAAAAATGTCAGTTATAGCAAAATGTTAGTGTTTGTTTTCTTCAGCTGTATTGAATGACCGAGTTTCACATGGTTATATAGGTGCACAGTACTTTTGTGATAGGATTTGATAACTATTCGAAAAACTCAAAAAGTTTCACAACTATAATTATGCATATTTCGACCAACTCGGCGCACCCGACACACAGCGGGGACTGGGGGCAGAAGAAAACACGTGCTTGAGTCCCGAAATAGGTGAGAAACTGGGACGTGGCGCGACGCGACTGCGAGACAGTACATTGTGCGCGATGTCATCGCGCGGTGCGGTCACACGGCACGTGCTCCTCTCTACGAGATGTGGGACGATGCTGTGTGCTCTGTTGACGCTGTATCCAACCAGTGCGGCCCTTGACATCCGGATAGGTAGGAGCAGCCGAGTGCCCGTAATGTCTAGTATCGGTCGCGTTGCAACTATATCGGGGATTTAATATGACATTCGAATGTAGGCGTGGTGGAGGAACCGCCGCGAATGCTGCTGCTGGAAGCGAGCGTTCGTGCTGCGCTCCGGCAGCTCGGTGAGCGAGGTGACGTCGTAGTCACGCCTGTGGAGCCTGATGAGCAGCTGTCGCCGCCGGCACAGGTCTGTTCGCAAGCGATGAACGGCGCCACGTTCGTACTATGTGGTGGCGGAGGCAGTTCGCTCGGAAGTGCGGCGGCGGTGCGCGCGGGTTTACCGTTGCTCGTACCGGATGAGGTAACGGCAGATGTGGCACGTGAGGTGTTGAGTCTTTATCCGCACCCGGAGATGCTCGCCAGGGTGAGTTTTACGCTACGTCGTGCAAACTTGATGACTCAACAATAACTAAGGCAGTGCTTTGGGCACAGGTGTGTGAGGAGTTATGCGCGGCGAAGGGATGGGACCGTGCGGTGTTGCTTCACGAGGGTGCAGCTGTAGGAGGCGCGCTGCTCGCTCCAGATCCGGAGCCACTGGCGCTAGTGGTGCGACAGCTGCCAGCGGCGGATGAACCGGTACTGCTGAGGTATCAATGAGGGCTGGAACGCCGTTATTACTGTTTTGGTGTCTGAGCCGGCAGCTGGTAGGAGCTTCCATATTCGAGTCTTGTTATGTTGATAGCACATGTGGCGAGAGGCAGAGTCTATAATTTTTGTTTATTAATTTAATATTGGATATTTACAACTCTCCATAATATAACTAAGGAAGTTCCTGGCGACTACAAATTGCAAACATCACGCTTTCTACTACTCTTAGGAATATAGCGGTCAAAAGACAAAACCTTTATTTGACAATAAAATTCAGTAGTTGGATTTGTATTAATATTGTTATTTATGACTTTAAGTACTGATACATACTCGTTTATTTATTTATTGAACACCAACACAATGTACACTGATCATTATTAAAATAAGGCACACACAATTTGTAATGGTAAGGGTCATCGTAATTAGAGGTGTAGACTGCATGCTTAGTCTGACAATGAGCAAACAGTTAGGGTTACAAAATGAAATTAAGAAATTCACTGAGTTTACTTAATATTATACATTAAGAAAATTAATTCCGTAAAGAAACTCACACAAAATTTGAAATATAGTAGCAAATCACTAATAGACATTGTAATAATTGTTAGCTGTCACACGTTAACATGATGGAGGCAGAAAAAAAAAAAAACAAAACAAAAAACAAAAACATCTGAGAGTAATTTGAGATTTGAAGCAGAATTTTATATGATTAATTGGAAAAATTAAAATGAATAAAAGAAAATTAATCTAATATAATGAGAATACGGGCAATAAAGATTAGTCAATTTCCTTCCTTTCCTTTTAGTTCCTTTCTAAACATGGCGATGTTTGCTGCGAATAAGTCAACATTTGTATTTAGTTTCGATGTGCTGTTAAACTGACGAGTTAATCTGTTAAGTGGTGCGTTTTTACCTAGGTTAGAATTACTGTGCGTTTCTTTGATGATACTTATAAATCTTGTAGATCTAGAGAGTCTCGTGGGTATAGCAAAGTTAAGGTTTGACAGGAGATAGGGAACGTCGAGTAAGCCATTCGCTAATTTGTACAAGAAAAGAAGATCGAAAGTGCGTCTACGTTCTGACAGCGACTTAATTTTGAAATGGCTGAGCTGATCAGAATACGAGCGGATAGCCTTTGCTAAATTACAAGAGAAAACTCGTTCAAATTACATTAAAAATAATCTTACAAATGCCACCTAATGTAGTAAGACAAGGGAGTAGTTCGATGAAGCTATTAAGGCCTTGCCTTGCCAAGAGCCAAGGCAAAACAAATAATTGATAAGTGTCTTAATTATTTAAGATACATTTGTTTATATACGATATATATATATACGAATATAAAGACATAGAGATAAGTTTAATGTACGTTATTGCAATGAGTTGTGAGTAAGTAATTAAGCAATTAATGTTGATGTTCGCGAGATTCAACCGCCTCAGTGTCGGTAAGCCATTTCTTTAAAATCAGTTTAATCAATTTCTAATCAGTCAAGCCTAGTCAATCAGTCAGTCTTTATATCTTCTAATGTTAGGAGATACTAGAGTCTCAGGATTTGCAGTTATTGTTTATTCCATTATTGTGAACATTTAGATGTTATAGAAATTTGGACTGTATATTTTCAATACCTATATAATATAGGTACTTAGTCTGGCCATAAATACTGTTACAATTAAAAATAAATAAAATATTACATTTGAATTTGGAATCAGTCATTTTTATATGATTATTCATTGAAGTTTCTCATTTTGGAGCCAATACATTGTATCAATATTTTGCGATATTAAAATGGAGTGTGGTGATAAAGAGAACCGAATCGCTGTGATTGCATTACACAAAATAGGTATGGAGCCAAATGCAAAATTTAAAACTCTCCATACGCATGGTATTAGTAAAATGTTTGTGTACCGGGCTATTAATAGATACAATGAGACCTCCTCTGTTTGTAACAGAAAAAGATCTGCCCCGTCCACGTAATGTTCGTACGAAAAAGGTGGTCAAAGCAGTAAGGGAAAGAATTCAAAGGAATCCTGTCCGAAATCAAAAGATTTTAACTCGGTAGATGAAGACAGCACCTAGAACCATGTCGCATATTTTTGCAGCCTATAAGAGACATTCTTAACTGATAATTTAAAAAAGAATAGGGTGGTAAAATCGAAACAACTACTGAAGCAGTACGCAAAGGGAGGTCACAGAAAATTTTGTTTACGTATGAGGTTTTTTTGCAACTTTTTAACAAACAAAATGACCGTATTTATGCTCAAAGCTCTAAGGAAGCTTCCCAAGTAGTCGAAAGAATGCAAAGTGGGCATTATCCGACTTCAGTGATGGTTTGGTGAGGTATTAGCTATGAAGCAGTGACTGAGCCATACTTTTGTGAGAAAGGTATCAAAACATCGGCACAAGTGTATCAAGATACCATTCTTGAGAAGGTAGTGAAGCCCCTTAGCAACACCATGTTCAATAGCCAAGAATGGTACTTCCAGTAAGACTCGGCGCCGGGTCATAAAGCTCGGTCTACGCAGTCTTGGTTGGAAACGAACGTGTCGGACTTCATCAGAGCTATAACTGGCCGCCGTCTAGTCCCGATCTTAATCCGCTGGATTATGATTTATGGTCAGTTTTAGAGAGTACGGCTTGCTCTTTAGAGCAAGCAATGGCGTTTACGCCATGATAATTTGGAGTCCCTAAAACTATTCGTACGATTGGCAGTGAAGAATTTTCCTATGGAAAGAGTGCGTGCTTCTATTGATAACTGGCTTCAACGTTTAAAGGACTGTATTGCAGCCAACGGAAACCACTTCGAATAAGCTTTTTATATTTTAAATTGTTTTATATCTATGTATTAAACTAACATACTGTAAAAGTAATAAATGTTATTTGCAATAGAATTTTTTTTTTCTTTGTTTCAGTATTTATGGCAGGACTAGGTATACCAGTAGTATGTAATTTGAAAAAGAAAGTACATGTGTTAAGCCTGTTAAATAGAAATAGATTCAGAAACTAAACTAAACTATCTTGCTCTATCTCATGCCGAGATTTAATAAGTTAGTATTGAAATGGGTTAGGGCTTAGTATACCGTTTTAAAAAATCAAAGTTCACAGAGGCTCTTTACTTTTTTAAAACAACTATTAGTTTTCTAACCCTAAATGTAAGTGATTCTACATGTTTATTCAGTGACAAACTTTCAATCAAAAGTAAATCAGTCAGAGTATATGGGGCTCAACACTGAAATGTAATTATTATATGTAATAAATCTAGTTTTGTTTACATTTAACGTTAATAAATTAGCAATTAGCCAAATACATGTAGAGCAAGTTCAGCATGGGAACGTGCTTCAGACCAATTACCTCCCTAACAACTATTGATGTATCGTCAGCATAAGTTATGACTTTTGCTTTGTTAATTGGCAGCCTATTAAAATTATTTATATGGATTAGAAATAAGGCAGGATCTAAAACACGGTACCCGGTACAACTTTGACGATCTGGTTATGGACATTTAGATATGTGATATATGTAGGTAGATTTATGTAATGTAATATTTTTATAAGTAGTTTTAAGCTGTCATCTACCTGCCCCTCTCCGATTATAGGCGTCTTGCGGTACGGTTGTGTTTTATTAAGCTCCCTATAATATAACGTTTTGGACATTTATATCACTGGCGACGAGGATGGGATACGGACTTACGTTAGTGCAGTGTTGTGTAAGCGTTTCCTGGACTAATATTTACGTGTTTTGTGAATAGTTTCACGAAAAAAAATGGCCGTTGGTAAAATAGGACATTTTGACCTTGTCAGCGACAACTGGGATTTATATATAGATCGGTTCGAACAGTATTTCCTTGTCAATGATATTAAGCAAGGACTAAAAGTGGCTACATTAATCACTTTAATAGGGAGTGAGTGCTATGAACTTATGGTAAATTTGTGTGCACCCGACAAACCGTTATCTAAGTCATATGAACAGCTTATGACAATTATGAAAAATCATCTGCAACCGCAACCTAGTAGGTTGGCAGAACGATTTAAGTTTAGACAACGAATTCAAACCTGTGAAGAAAGTATGGCCGAATTTGTTTCGGTTTTAAAAAAAATGTCCAGGAATTGCGGTTTCAGGGCTGACAGTCTACAAGAAAATTTGCGGGATCAATTTATTTGTGGGTTGAGAAACGAGTTTATTAGACAACAACTCTTTACGGAAGACGATATTACGTTCGAAAAGGCGTTTAAACTGATCGTGTCAATGGAAGCAGCTGAAAAGAACGCAGCAACGGTGGATGACTGTACTCGCTGGAGGAGTGGCAGTACACCGGTACAGGAGGTGCATCAGCTGGCAGTATCGGCAGCAACAGTACAACAGCCGAGCCGGTCGACCGGCAACGGCGGCGGCGCCGTCGCACGGTCATCGAACGAGAATTGACGGTGGTGCAAGTGACACTAGCGGAGCGGGTCGAAGTAGAAAACCGGAGAGAAACCGACCACAAACAGTTAACGGCAACACCAATATTTGTTCAGTATGTGGGGGGCAACATATGAAAGATTATTGTAAATACAAACTATATGTTTGCAGAATATGCAATAAATAAGGGCATTTAAAGATGTGTCCGAAAAGAGGCAGGAAACCATCGTTTATTCATATGGTAGAAGGCACTAGTAGCATAGTTAATGACTCATCTTGTAGCAGCGATGAGGTAAATTATTCAATTATATCTCGTAAATTTAAAAAGTTTGAACCATACACCGTTGATGTTTACATTGAGCAAACATTGTTAACTATGGAGGTAGATACAGGTAGTGCAATATCATGTATTAGTTACGATTGTTATTTAAAACATTTTTCAAAGTACGAATTAAAAAAAAACTAATTTAATTTTAAGATATTATACTGGAGAAATGGTAAAAACGGTAGGAAAAATCACACCATTAGTTACTTATAATAACAAAAGTCAAATATTAGATTTTTATGTAGTAAAAATAGGTAAAACGAATCTTTTAGGTAGACAATGGTTGCAGGAATTAGACATAAATATTTCATCACTTAGTTGTCATAATATAAGTTACATGAATAATATGTTTAATATGACGGAATTTAGTTCCAGATACTATGATGTATTTTCGGACGGTTTGGGGTGGTACACCGGTGGCAAGGTCGGGTTTAGGCTACGCGACGGCGCTCGGCCGCTGTTCATGCGGGTTAGTGCGGGTTAGTTAGTGCGCGACGGTATTATAACACCCGTCACTACATCCGACTGGGCTACACCAATTGTACCGGTTATGAAAAAAGATGGAACTATTAGAGTATGTGGTGATTTTAAACTTACTTTAAACAAATGTCTAGAGGTGGATCGTTTTCCTTTGCCTAGGGTGGAAGATTTATTAACCAAATTACACGGGG
>MU158962.1:21806-36330 GCA_015888305.1 Antheraea pernyi
CATAATTACTCGAAATTTTAACGTATCCATGATGACAAAAAAGATTGAAATGCGATGAAAATGTAACACTAATCAATAAACAAATGACTACATTTGAAAAAAGAATTCCATGTTTTTAAAATAAAATATATTTGAAATTAGAATTCTTAGCCAAACAAAAATTATTTTGATTTGAAATGCCCAGTACTGTAGAACGGCAATTTCATAGGTAAAGACCTATTATAAAGGTTTTCGCTCTCTTACAACTACATCCTAATCGTACTACTTTTCGATATATACATATATAAAACTAGCTGATCCGCGCAACTTCATCTGCACCAAATCGGTCATTACCGATTCTAATTTTATTTCTAATTGCGTATAAAAATCTAGAAGCCGATTATTAGGACGAGCATCGTGTTCAATTGTGAATCCAAACTATCCAGGGACTTACTCAAACACATACCTAGTTGCTATGCGTAAAATCTTGAAAGCGTGAAATTCCCCGCAAGTTCCATCAAACCGATTTGCAATATTGTAAAAGCATTAGAAATTTGAAAAAAATAAAATTACATGCATTTTGAATGGTAAAACTTTAAACTTAAATTGTAAGTACTTAAAATTAATATTAAGAGCTCAAACTTGGTGAATTTTTTTTTCTATATGTAGATTAATATTTTCCATGAGCAACGGAAAGAAAATGTTTGGGGAAATTGACTACCCTAATATATATTGGCGATAAATATTTTACCTGTACCCCTGTGTTACTCCTGTTTGCCTCACTATCGGGTCCAGTCTACTATTCGAGCACGGCCAGGGGCTGCGACAACTCAATAATTTTACAGGCTTATAGTTTATTTCGCATTATCTTCTGACCAACTCCACTGATTAACATGTTATGAAAAGTAAACTTAATTTTCAAGAAATTGCCATTTACATTTAGCTATTTAATTTATAAAAAATTGTATAGTATACAGTAGCAGTTAGTATACGTGAAACCTGTATCAAAACTAAATCTTGTAACCTTTATTTTATTTTGCCATAAAAACTATCTGCAGTTGCAGACTTTTTTGTAAAAATAAAAGTAATTAACATTTTTATTAGAGATTTGATTCCTTTGGTTGAAACCGTTCAAGTAGCGCATGCCTGAATGTTTCCTGGTTTTAATTCCATTTACTGTGATTAATTATTGAAAAAATATATTTGCTAAAATAAAAAGTAGTCTCTAGTACTCAGGGATAACTATATAACTAGATAACCTTTCTGACATTGAAAAAAAATATTGGATCAGTATTAGTACTAAAGACTACCTCGAACATCCAAACTCACAAACTTTACTTGTTATGATATTAGTATAGACTAGCTGTGTCCGTGACTTCGTTCGCGTGGAATCTTATGTAAAAACAGTGCTTAATAAAGTCATCTGAATGTATTAAGTCCATTTAGTTATCTACTTTTCTCTCATACTTCGTCGTCATTAAACGATGTGATCTAGATGCCGCGATACAGACTTACTTAATGGCATACCGTAACGTGGAGCACAGTACAACAGGTACTTCTCCCGCCATGATACTACAGCGTAGGCCACTGAGATCGCGATTGGATCTCTTAAAAGGGGACAGAATGATAGAAGAAAGAATACACAATAAACAAAAAAAACAGGTTGAATACTCGGGAGGTAAAGAAAAAACCTTTAGAGTAGGAGACAAAGTATTAGTAAGGAATTACAGGGGGGGAAATAAGTGGACTTCGGGACATATACATGATAGGATAGGCTCTAGACATTATTTAATTGGTAAGGAAAACGATCCACTCTTGAACAGGAATGTTGACCAAATTAAAAGTCAAACAACTAGAGAGGATAGTAATAGTGTGACCGGTTCTAGTAAAATTAATGTTCCAGAACCATCCACGGTAAATGAGCCACCTAGTTTGACCGAGCCACTGGTGAGACTTCCTGAACGAGTTAGAAATCCTGTAAAACGATATGGGATAGACGATATTTATAGATGAACATGTTTTTGTTATGTGTGTAAAGTATTTTATGATTTTATACTTTAGATTATATTAGTTATTTAAGAGTGAGAGTGTGATATATGTAGGTAGATTTATATAATGTAATATTTTTATAAGTAGTTTTAAGCTGTCATCTACCTGCCCCTCTCCGATTATATGAGTCTTGCGGTACGGTTGTGTTTTATTAAGCTCCCTATAATATAACGTGTTGGACATTTATATCAAGATAACTTTTAAAATTATGGTGAGCCTGACCCGATCTGTGCCGATCTATCCACCTTTGCTCAACAGGGTAGGAACAATCATCATTTTTTTTTAAACTCATGCAAATCACCATAAGAATTGCATAGGTTAAATACGTGACAGATCAAAGGAATACCATATCTTTATGTTTTTATCAATACTGTGGAGATGTTGTTATTAGATTAGTAATTTTGCTAATATAGTGCGCGTGTATTATATGTATATGTAAAAGTGCATTAAGCCAAATAAAGGTTAATGTGTTGAAGGACTTTATTTAAAAATCGAATTAAATAAAAGACAACTGAATATACTTTAAAATAACGGCTGGCCGGTCAAAAGAGGCGGTGAGACTTACAATAAACTCAATGCTAAACTATATGCTACAAATTAACAATGAATTGACTGCATTCACATTTTGAATATAATAAATGAATTGTTTAGAAACTTGTTACTGGTACTGAAGAAGCAGCACACGAACAACTTCATAGTGTGGTGCGATGCCGAATGCGGCGTGCGCGTGCTGGATGCTGCACAGCGCGTGGGTTTGCTCTCAGCACGGCATTCCTACATCCTGCTAACGCTGGACCTGCACACTCAGAACCTCGCCGACTACAGCTACGGCGGTGCCAATGTGACCGGTGCGTCTCACATTGCTTTCATGCTGATCGCGCTTCACCGGCACACTCACGCGACCACTTATCGATGTGCAGGATTACGTCTGTTCGACCCCGCGGCGACGATAGTACGTGACATGATAGGAAACTGGACCGCGAGCTATGCAGATCTGCCTAGCTCGAAGCCCGAGGAAAAACAAGTGGCAGAGGCGAGTAAATCCCCGCCGGTCGTGATCCAACTCGCGATGCAGGCGGCAGGGCTCGCGACGGAGGCGCTGCGTAGATTACGGCTTCCAGCTGCACGGCCGGCCTTCTGCAGTTCCGGCGCGGCTGCGTTTCACGCGGATACGCTACTCAACTACCTTCGCTCGGTACGTATGGCACTGGAGGTGCGATCCGAGGACGCGTGCGCTAACGATGTACATTAATGCCATACTAAACACACACATTTGGATATCTCTCTACACAATATCTTTAGCTATATCCCAATGACATTATATACTAATTCATTCTCTGTCGAAAAAATGAATATGTCGTTGATATATCTGGGGCTATTTTGTTAATTGTAGCATGAAGTGACAGCTCTGTGTCTGATGGTGACTTCCGATAGGCGGCGTTTATGCTGCTTTATTCGACACTAGCTAATTCTGCAATACTTTAAGGAACAGACCAGTAGGCAATCCAGTAGGGTACATACACCATACTGTAGGGCGCGAGATCGTTACTGCATCACTACTTTGGCAAAAATTGGCAGAATGACTACAACGTCGCTACTTGCAGAAGGAACGGACCGAAATGAAAGATCTGACTTTGTTTGTTTAGACTTGTAAACGCTTCGGTTGGCTTTACCATATTTGATATAGCTATGAGTGTCCCTACCCTACCATTATAAAAACGGTTTCTTCATATATTTTAGCTATTCCCGCCTGGCACTGTTTTGCTACTATCACGTATGTCTGGAAGAGAATTACTTTATTTTATTGGATTGTTATGGAGCTGAAAAAGTTTAATATGACTCTAGTCATAAGAGGAATGGAAATGCAAAATATTACTAACTGAAACGATGTACAGTAAAAGAGATGATCGAAACTGTAGACTACTTAGTTAATGCTATTTGATTTTTTTCTTTTTAATGACTGTATTATATATGTATACAATTGCCAAGTAACATTGGCATCAATTAAATATCGTTCCAACATGTTCGTTAAGTGGTTTTACAATGACTAATCATTGGACGCAAGGCGCCTACGCGTGCCACTAGGCTGAGTATTACACTTGGTGTATTGTGGTCGCAATCCAGTCATACACCGTTACACGTGTTCTGCGTATGTTTCACCTTGATTGAGCTTATCTCTTATTTGCAATATTCGAAAATAAGGCCTGCTTGGCATGCGCGGTTATGCGGCAGGAGGAGTGGGCGTGCGGGGAGGGCGCCGGCGGAGAGGTGTCGTGGGAGCCGGACGGGGGGCGACGCGAGGTGCAGCTGCAGGTGGTGGAGCTGATGCGCGGGGGGGAGCTGCAGTTGACGGGGTTGTGGTCGCCGCGCGCGGGACTCTCTTGGCGGCGGCCGCCTGGACCAGATGTGCCGCTGCCGCTCGACTCAATGGTGAACCGCACGTTCACAGTGCTGATCGCGCCGGTACCTATTACTCCCATTCCTACTTCGTGAAGGATCAACTCATCGTGTCTCGCTAAGTACTTAACTGTGTCCGCAGAGCCAGCCGTATGTGATGAAGCAGGAGTCGACACAGCGACTAACAGGCAACGACCGGTATGAAGGTGAGCTTTGGGTACGCCCTGCACCCTTCGCTGTGTCTTTTTCTCGACATACACTCAACTCTGATCTGAATGTCGTAGGATTTTGCGTTGAGCTGATAGAGAAGTTGGCGGAAATACTGAAATTCAACTATACGTTCGTGGAACAGCAGGACGGACGATACGGCACGTACGACAACGCGACCGGCAAGTGGAACGGCATGCTTGGCAGACTCATGGAAGATCCTGTGAGTTTATTTACTCGTAGATGCAAATTCAGTATCGGTTTCAAACCTTACTGCTTTGTAAACCGATCGGTTCAGACGAGACTCAACGGAATGGATTCCGATTTTAGGTAAAGATCCCGCTGCAAAATACCTACGTTCATCGAGTATAATCAAAATCATGTTTTTTTTTAATTCAATTATGAAAGGGACTATATGTTTTGGCCGAGTTTCCGATTAAAATATGGGCGCTAGTATTTTTTGATTTGACATTGATATTCATTGACTTTGTGATTTATAGAGTAGGTATAGACGTATTTTTATTCCCGCAATTATAGTGAAAGAAAATGACGTTTTATGAAGCGAAACTTTGCAATAACTATGAAAATAAAACAATAAAAATAAATAAAATTTAATATATATTAGTATTTATGGTGAATCCATACCTAATAAGTCTTCGATCAACAATAACTAGATAAAGGGTCGGCGCGAAAAATACGTCTCGGTAAGGGGGAAGCGAAAGTGGAAGGGGAGGTGGGTTTCCGGCGCTCTCACTGACCGAACGAAACGCAACAATGTAAGCACTGTTACTTCACGTCGGTTTTCTGTGAGAGGGTGGTACTACCCCGGGCGAGCCGACCCATTCATGCTGAAACCAGTAATAGCTTCAGCGTGGCTCTACCACCTACAAATGTGGTATTCAAAGTAAAAGTATTTAAAAGTGTATTCAAAAGATGCAAAAATAATACCCGATAAAGCAATTTAACGGCCGGAGTATCTTACTTTCGCTAAATACATGTTGAATAATTTCTATTTTAAGCTTTAACTAACAAATAATATCAAATTTTGAACAAAATTACCGCTTTTAAACCTGTAATACAAATGTTTGGCCTCACCAGACACAAACACGCACAATAACGGGAAAACGTACTTTATTCATTACGTGTTAAGGTTGAATTCACACTAAATGTTGTTTATGTTATCATTTAATTTATGAGGGGAGTAATTTATTACTTTGCTCGTTTTATCATAAGTATTAGATAATATTTTGAACATTTGTGACTTTATTACAAGGTGTTATGGTTGTAATTAGGTTAACTTAAAACAGTTTTAAAACTTTTTTTTTGTCCTTTTCTTAGTAAACAAATAGGTACACATAAGTATATATTGGGTGGTTAAGGTGGAGGGTAGATGACGCCGTGCCGTTAACAACAAATAAAAATCGATCCACATAAAAAATCTAAAAACAGTGTTTTCACCGCGTACTTTGTATTATTTCTTGTGCAGTTATCGAAACAGTCCAGCAATACGTGTTGTTCAAATAAAGATACTTGTTTTACTGCAAGTGAAACTTGAATACACCATGTAGTATCCAGTGCAGTGATAAGAACTATTAAAAAGGAAGATAACATTCAAGAGTAGCATACGAGGTTAAATAAGGTACGCAAAGATCTATATAGGCCTATAAAAGTGTCTGCACCAAGATCAAGGACAAAAACTAGAAAAATAGATTAAATACACAAATAAACTACGTAGAAAATAATTTTTAGCGCCATCTATGAAGTAATAGCATACTCATCTCATAAATACTTTGATTATTACCATAAGTAGTACAGCCATCTATCGTTTAATAGCGTAAATATAATTTAAATTATTATTAACATAAGCCACCTGTTGCCTAATAGTAGTATCCATCTTCACTTTTTTGTTATTGATCTGTAATAATATTACATAACGATCTATTCATAACAATGGACGAACTGAAAATAATGCTACTTTACAAAAAGAACTAACGGAACAAAAAGAAAAGATTAAGGAAATGGAAACAAACATTACAAAAAATATAAACAGACACATTGACAATAAATTTACTGAGATCGAAGAAAAATACAAACAGTTGGAAAACCAGTCTAAAAACCAAGAAAGGCGACTAATGATGATAGAACGACAAATTATGCGAAAAAATATTGTACTATTCGGAGTCGATGAAGAAGAACAGAGTTATGAGCACCTAGAAGATATAATACTAAATATAATTAACATCGATATGAAAGTATCTTGTGTAAGATCTGAACTGGAAGTTATAAGAAGACTTGGAAAAAAGAATACGCACCCTAGACCAATTTCTATGATGTCGACTTTAGGAAAAAAGATCTCTTTGCTTCGCAATAAAAAATATTTAGAAAGTACTGGTTATTATATAAAAGAAGAGTTCCCACCAAATGTAGTCGAAAAAAGAAGAGAGCTTAAGAAGGAACTACTAAATTACAAAGCTGAACGTACTAAAGCTGTTAAAAAATATGACAAAATTGTAATTTTGAATAAGAAAGAGAACCAAAACAAAGACAATAAAAACCAAAAGCGAAATCTATCTTTGTCTCCGAACGATAACAAAACAAAGGTCCCGCCTAATGCTTATCATTCAACCAAGAAAAACAAAACAAACATCTATTATTTCTTTGAACCAAGAAGAGGAAGCTCGCATTCACAACAATCAAAAACCAAAGACTCCAAGTCTGGTAACTCCAATTCATCAATACAGATTACTGAATAGCAACGAACCCGGACCTCTCCTCTACACACATCCCCAGTACGGCTTGTCACCGCGGGGATATGCGACTCAAACCCTCCAGAGAACATAAATAATGGAAAGCTATATATACGCACGTACAATATCAGATAATTAAGCACAAACGAAAAACTGGAACTTAAAGATGCTCTCAAAAATATTAAATACGATATCATTGGTTTAGCTGAAACTAGACGTATTGGTACAAAAATGATTGAAGATGACGACCACATTATGTGCTTCACTGGTCAAACTGCAGGCCTCTATGGCGTCGGATTCTTAATAAAGAAAGAGTTTAAGCGAAACATAGAGAGTTTTACTGGCATATCAGAAAGAATATGTGTACTAAACTTAAAGTTTGAAAATTTTAATCTTACTCTGATACAAGTTTATGCCCCAACAGACAGCGCCAGTGACGACGAAATTGATAATTTTTACTGTGAAATTCAACAAGCCCATGAGATAGCAGGAAAACATGTTATATGTATGGGTGATTTTAATTCAAAAATCGGTACACCAAAAAAAGAAGAATCCATAACAATAGGAAAATATGGCTATGGATGCGGAAATAAACGAGGAGAACGACTACTACAATATGCTTTTGAACTAAAGTTAACGGTAATTAATACTTAATTTAAGAAAAAGAAAAGTAATAAATGGACATGGCTTTCTCCTGACAAGAAAACAAGAAACGAAATTGATTTTATATTATCAAATACGCCACGTTTATTTACTAATTTTGAAACTATAGTCACCGCTTTTCCGACAGACCATAAAATGCTAAGAGGTAGCGTCGAATTAAAATCAATAAAATTAAACAGAAGAAGTTTTGTAAGCGTAAATAATCCACTGAAAACTATAGACGAGCGGTCACAGTACCTACTAAACATAAAAAGCGCTGAGTATAAACTGCATGGAAACGAAAAATCAGATGTAAATACCTATTACAATCAATTACAAAATACAATTAAAACATGCTTACAAAAACAAAGTGATAAAAAGAAAATAAAAAGACCAACTATTTTCACTGACAAAATACGAACTCTGATTAAGCACAGAAATCGACTACTTCACAAAAAAAATCTCAGTTACAATGAAAAAGCAAAATTAACAAAGCTATTTAGGCTTACTAATAAAGAAATTAAGAAAAATTACAAAGACCACAGAGAATCTATTTTTACTAAACATTTGCAGTCGTCTGGCAGTCTAAAGAAAGCTTTAAAGGAACTAAACACTGAAAAACAATGGATTTCATCACTACATTCAAATACTTCCAAACACCAGACACGTTTGGAAATAATTAAGACGGCCACAAACTTCTACAAACAACTCTATAGCAATTCTGAAAATAAGAACCTTCCAGATATGAAAATTTTACCTATACCGAGCCAAAACGAAGAGATCAATATACTACAAAAACTAGAGAAACTGAAAGACGATAAAAGCTCTGGCACGGATGGAATATCAAACGAGGCCATCAAACTAGCCAAAGCCGTGATTCTTAGACCCTTAACTATATTGTTTAATAAAATCCTCAATGACGATAAAGTCCCACATGCGTGGACAGAGTCAGAAATAATACTCTTATATAAGAAAGGTAATCCAAACGACGTTGGAAATTACAGACCAATAAGTTTAATATCTTGCTTATATAAGCTGTTCGCCACCTGCTTATTAGACAGAATCAAAAACAATATAGAAAACCATCAACCAAAAGAACAAGCGGGCTTCAGGAAATCATTTAGTACCATTGATCATATTCAAGTTTTAGAGCAAATAATTGAAAAGTATTACGAATTTCAAAGACCACTATATTTGGCTTTCATTGACTATAAAAAGGCATTTGACACCATATCACACAATAGTATCTGGGAAGCTCTTTTCCACCAAAATGTAAACAGCAAATATATTAGAATAATAAAGAATATATATTCAAAGAGTACAAGCAAAATCAGATTAGAGAGCTGTGGTCAAAAAATAAAAATGAACAGAGGAGTCAAGCAAGGCGATCCACTCTCACCAAAGTTGTTCATATCAGTTCTTCAAAACATCATGAAAGATCTGCCCCAGGGCAGGCTTTATTATCCCAGGATAATAAAGGACTAAAAATAAGCACAAAACGCCTTCATCACCTGCGATTTGCTGATGATATCGTACTTTTTTCGGAAGACCCTTGAGAACTACAAATGATGATGGCAGAACTAAACGAAGTTAGCTCGGCTATAGGCCTAGAAATGAATATCCTAAAAACAAAAGTAATGACCAATCACTATAAAACACCAATCTATATAAACCGCCTACAATTAGAATACGTACAAGAATACATTTACTTAGGCAAACAAGTATCCTTCCGTAAAGAAAATAATTTTGAAGAACTAGACAGACGAATCGCAATAACTTGGAAAAAATTCTGGGCTTACAAAGATGTTCTGAGGTCAGATATAAATCTAAAACTAAAGAAGAAAGTAATGGATACATGTATCTTACCTTGTCTCACATATGGATGCCAAACGTGGATATTCGACTCAAAAATAAATAGGAAGCTTACATCATGCCAAAGAGCATTAGAACGCAGCTTACTGCAAATAAAACTAAAAGACAGAATTCGGCACAAAAAAGTAAGAGGGAAAACTAAAGTAATAGATGCTCTATACTTCGCTCGCAGCTTAAAATGGAGATGGGCAGAACATGTGCCTCGTATCCCAGATAACAGATGGACAAAAACTGTAACTCTGTGGAACGGACCTCACGAATATAGAAGTAGAGGAAGACCAAAAGCTCGATGGAGAGACGAACTACAATCTATAGCTGGTAGGAACTGGATAGACACTGCAAGGAGTCGCGACACTTGGCTTTCTCTGGAGGAGGCCTTTACCCGAAAAGGGGTCCACGAAAATTAATGACAAAAAGAAATTGTATTTAAAAAAATGTAACAATGTAGTGGAATAAACAGGCTTTTTTATTTTTATTCATTTATAAGTATATATTCACGCGGACGGCTTTTAGCTTCGATTTGTACGTGACCCTTTATCTAGTTATTGTTGATCGAAGCTATAAGTTACTTAAATTTATTTGGATTAATATGGTTATTTCATTAATCTGAATACGAAATTTTTGATAGTGTTTTAAATGAGTTAGATTTACCAGTGATGATTGTTTATATGATGTAGGTTATAATGACGTGCTCGAGATTCCGAACAAAGCTTTATGTAGAAGGCGGTAGATGGTCACAGGAACTCCATTGTGCCTTCTGTGTGCTTGTGTAAAATCGTCGAGATTATTTTCGTTAGATTCGTCTTAATAAGTACTTAGTCAACAGTAGCTGCTCAGAATCTAATCATAAACGTATAAATTGGCCACATTTAAAACAACCCATTAGACAATTATAAAAAGATTCATAAGGGATAAACATTTTCCCTCGTCTATTTATTCCTTATATGGTAAGTATTACAGCGTAAATCGCACTATACTTATAACAGAAATATTTTTGTAAAATTCCTTTGGACTAGGTACATGTACATACTTAGCAAAGATAAAGATTTTGCCAAAAATGGCAAATATTCTCTTTTTAATTATTTAAACATAACAAACGTTACTTTGTTACAAGGTGTAACAAAGAAGTGCGATCATATTTAAGGGTTGTAATGAACAAATGAATGAACATTACAGTAAATATAAACAAAATCAAATTAAATAACGTAATTTTTGTCATAAAATAATACATTGATTTATTTTCCACAAAAAATGCCTAAAACACTTATTAATATTATTAATATACATTCAAATGTACATAAACTGTAAGTAATTACATCACGCCATATGGAATTTTTGTGACTAACATATGGCTATAACTATATATTAATTAAAGTATAGTGGAAACAGCTTTATGTATTCATCTAGATTAATACAATGGGCATAACTAACTCGAAGTGTGGGCATTGTAATATTCCTGTGACCTCCGTAACGCATAACGCTTAACATAACGTTATATCCGCGAAGCGTAGCGAAATCATTGCACCATTATCTCTAAAGTTGCACTTAAAAAAAATTAAAAACACCGTTTTGTTTTCGAAAAAGTTCCCTATTGATGTTCTTAACATTAAATTCCCCAAATTTAAAGGTAAACATTTTAACTTGGTATTTGTAAACGGTACACAAATACCGTTGACGTGAGTGTTAACGACAAACTAGGTTAGTAGAGTGCCGTCACTGCGAGGCGTTATCTAATCTGTACTAATATTATAAGGAGTTAAAGTTTGTGAGGTTGTAGGGGGTAATGTCTGGGGAGTCGGAAAAAAAATGGTCGAACGAAAACGTTTTTTACGAACGATGCCTTAATGATGAGAGACATGTGATTGAGTTCAAGAGAAAAGTTGTAGCTTGATAATGCCTATTACCGCCCAACGAAATGGGCACGAGTCGGCTAGTAATGTATATAATCAAAGAATTTATTTATTATACTCGCTGAAATAAACTCACTGCGACTCATTTAGATTTTTTCCCTTTGTTTCTGTACGTATTCGCTGCACTCGTCCATGCTGTGCCATGCTTATATACTATTTTATAAAACATACACTATAACAGGATATATATTTAGGAGGCTATAAGATAACCATTTCGAGATTTGTAGTTTTTGGAATCATAATTTCAGTTACAATAGCCAGAACATTTATGTTTCAAAACTTAAGTTTTTCCCACGCTTCATTAATATAGCATAGTTTTAATCATTTAACAAGTTTGTCCGGGACATCTAAAGAGTTTTAGGATGATCCATTTTACACTATTCGATTTAACTATTGTAGGAAAGAGTGAGAGTATTCGTGTTCGTGCGCAGGACATCGACTTCGCGGTGACGGATCTCACGATAACATCGGACCGCGAAAAGGCCGTGGACTTCACGACGCCCTTTATGAACCTCGGCATTTCGATACTGTTCCGCAAGCCGAAACCTCCGGAGCCGAAGCTCTTCTCTTTCCTTTTGCCATTTTCCAGCGGCGTGAGTATGTATATATTCACAAAATATATTATTACTTAACGGATTGTAGAGTATCGTCTTAGTTACAATGCGAAGTGATGTGTAGCAGTGTCTCATGAACGCACCCTACGTCACACCTGTTCAGTGAGCTCTTCAATATATTCAATTAGGACTAAATAGGAAACAATTTATATAACGATCTTAAATAATTATTACCGAATACGTGTGTATGAACACGTATTGTCTTGCAATAAATAAGTAATTCACATTTCTCATAATATTTCATTGTAAGAGATAACTAAATCAAACATTATTGTGATGAGGACGAGGGGATGAGGACAATCATGCCAAAAACAAAATTACTTAATTTATTGTAGATACATATATGTTGTTAATGATTCAGGTGTGGATCTGTCTGGGACTTGCGTACCTATTGACGTCGCTAGTGCTGTACGTGGTGGGGAGGCTGTGCCACGAGGAGTGGCAGAATCCGTACCCGTGCATTGACGAGCCGGTTGCACTAGAGAACCAGTTCACGCTCGCTAACGCTCTCTGGTTCAACCTGGGAGCGGTGCTGCTACAGGGCTCCGAGATAGCGCCCGTGTGAGTACACGGCAGCAGTTGGGATGCTCACTGAGAAGATTTTGAGATATTGACTTGCTTGTGCATAGGGCTTACGGCACGCGAGCTGTGGCGAGCGCCTGGTGGCTGTTCGCGCTGGTCATCACGAGCTCGTACACCGCGAACTTAGCGACATTGCTCGCCACCAAGTCCACCAGCGAGGAGATCCACAGCATGCAGGAACTGGCCAATAACAACCTGGGGATTAAGTATGGAGCTAAAGCCGGAGGATCCACTTATACTTTTTTCAAGGTTGTACAAACAAATAGTCTTAATAATCCTAAAATATATACCTACTTAAACAAATTAACATATAAACGCAGCGCGACGCCTCTTCAATATCACGTTCACAGTATAATACGATACTTTTCTATACAAAATGTTTTAGAGGTGGTAGAGCCACGCTGAAGCTGATTTCAGCATGAATGGGTCGGCTCGCCCGCGGTACTACCGGGTGGTAAAACCCGACGGGGAGTAATAGTGCTTCCATTGTTGCGTTTCGTTCGGTCAGTGAGAGCGCTGGAGGCACCCCTCCCATTCCCTCCCTCCTCCCCTCCCCCCGTCTTCCTCTCCCCTCCCTCCAAACATAGGTTGCAACTCACTTGCGGCTCCCCTGGTGTTGCTAGTGTCTTTCGACGGCGGTGATAACTTAACACCAGGTGACCCGCCTGTTCGTTTGCCTCCTATGATATAGAAAATTTAAAAAATACTGTATATTTGTAATGTAACTACGTCCGCGTATAATTAAGTAAAAATATGTTCTTGCCTATAAACATGTGCGTGAGGAGTGCGCTGTAAATAGACACAGAGAACAAGTATAATTTGAATTCA
The DNA here is from genome assembly GCA_015888305.1 of Antheraea pernyi. Lineage (NCBI taxonomy): Eukaryota > Metazoa > Arthropoda > Insecta > Lepidoptera > Saturniidae > Antheraea > Antheraea pernyi. Next base: position 35,634 of record MU158962.1, read on the forward strand.
TATATTTTTATGTCATTTTAATCTACACTAATATTAGGTCTTTACCTATGAAATTGGCATTTTGTATGAAAAAATTTAAACGAATTTCTTTCATGTATTTTTTATTTGTATTAATCGAAGTAATGACCCATGCAATCAATGCATCTTTACCAACGCAGTGGCAGCTTATTGATGCCCTTCTTAAAGAAATCAGCTGGACGGGAGGCAACCATTGGTCAATCGCTCGTCTCCGCTGCTCCTGCACGACAACGCGCGACCTCATACTGCACAGCAGACGGTCTCCAAGTTGCAAGAACTGGGGTTGGAAGTTCTCCGTCATCCGCCCTACTCACCAGACATTGCGCCTACAGACTACTACTTTTTCCAGAATTTGGATAACTCCTTGGCGGAAAAAACAATACCCGAGAGGCAGTATAAAATGCCTTTGAAGAATATGTTGCCTCCCGTCCAGCTGATTTCTTGTACGCGTTGAGACGTGCCTTGCACTGCTCAACAGACACACAAATGAAGGAATTTTGAACCGCATTGTTACCTGCGATGAAAAATGGATTCTGTTTGATAACCGCAAGCGCTCAGCAAGTTGGTTGGATTCTGGTTCAGCACCTAAACAATGCCCTAAACGAAAACTTACCCCTAGAAAAATGATGGTCACTGTTTGGTGGTCTAGCGCCGGTGTCATTCATCACAGCTTCTTACC
>MU158962.1:40443-69856 GCA_015888305.1 Antheraea pernyi
GTATAAGATATAATTCAATAAACATTCAAACTCACAGACTTTACTTATTTATAATAGTAGTGTAGGTGCGAAAGTAAGTTAATTACATGTATTTAATTAAGTTTAAATTCAAATACTTCCTCGAACGCTAAGCTTTCTGAAAATTGGCCCTTCAAATAAGATTTAAACTTTGTGTGAAATAATTTTTCCTTTTGAGTGAAGCTTATTTATTTACTTGCTGGTGCGTCCGATTTCATTCGTGTGAAAAAAACGTGTTTTATCGGGATTAATTGGGGACTGTTATGCTGAGTGAAAACTTCTTTAGGAGCATTGAATAGTAAATAAAAGTGAACCGTAACGCTCAGATGGGTGACACTGCATTGTGTTTTCTCGGTTCGACTCGACTTAAAGCGTGCTTTATCTAACTGAGAGTGCATTGTTGCAGTAATTATATTTTTATTATTATGTATTACTAGCGGCCCCGGTAGACGTAGTCTCTCCCTTTTTATAAAATCCTTGACAAATTATATACCAAAACGTTCCTCGTGAATCACTTTATCCGTTCAGTAGTTTTTGAGCTTATCGCGAACAGACAGACAGACAGACGCGGTGGGGACTTTATTTTATACTATGTATAATGATAATAATAAAATGATATTCCTATGTTTTGCACATAATCAGTGTAAATTGTAAGTGTATATATTGTGTTTCAATATTATTATTATTTATGTACCTATAAATATGAATAAATCAATATGAACTTTAATCGACAAGTATTTATTTATGTGTCTTAACTTACATCGTCTGTCATAATTGTCCCTTTTTTATTTTATAATTGTATTAATATTATTATTTCTTAACTTCTATGTCTTTTAAGTTACCTACCTTTGTAAGATGTTATGTACTACTTAGCCTTTACGAAAAAGTGCATTCCATATATCAGCAAGAGTTTTTTTATGATACTTTATAGGTGTCAATGAGGATGTATTCCAAGATGATAAACACGCTAATTGTTAACGGAATAGCTATAGAGACAGCTGTCGGACACCTTACAGGTGCTTGGCGATAACCTTTCAACTTGAACGTGGTAGCTAACTAAAGGTAGAAAAACCCTATGAATGTTTCGTTAAAATTCATAAAGTCGTATCGAAGATTAAACCGTCCAACTTTATTGATATACAAAGCGATTGAAGCGATAATGACTTAATTGATAGCGTGTTAGATACCGCGTCGATGGACGCGGGTTCGACTTTTTACAAGTGAATCGGAGCTATCGGTGAAAGAACACGTCGTGATTAGATCATAGCCTGGTGGTAGGGGCTTTTCTAAGTCCACCTGGCTAGTTACCGTCCTTAAATTAAAAATTTGCTGCCAGGCACCGGTTGGTGTGTTCCGGCAGTGCACTTGGTTGCCAGTCGCCTCTAGGTTTTGCGTGTTTATCATATTAGACCACATCGCCATATAAAACCAGATGAGATTGTGATCAAATACTACAATTTACGATGTATATATTTTTTTTTACGTCATAGGAGGCAAACGGACATGTGCGTTACCTGATTTTAAGTGATCACCACCGTCCATAGACACTTGCAACACCAGAGGAGTTGCAAGTGCGTTGCTAGCCTGTGTTAGGGGAGGGAGGAAGGGAAGGGGGAAAGGAGAGGAGGAAGGACAAGGGAGGTGGGTCTCCGGCGCTCTAATTATATATATATATAATTATCATTGGTAATCTTTTGTCTCTAGAGTTCTTCTCTCAACAACAAACCAAATACTACATATTTATTTTTATTTTACTATTCCATAACAGAAAGCGCATTATTTCTCCAATTTAATGTGTTATTTAATGATGTATTATATCCCTAATTCAGCAAATATTTTTCTTAATTGAAAATGATTACTACTTTTAGCGATTTGGTAAATGTTTTGTATTTAAGAGTTAACGACTTCCAATCAATCAGTCTTATTACTTCGAACTGACTATACTGTTAGCCTGGCAACGCTTTTACAGTTTCACCGGACTACATCATAGTGTATTCAGAGTGTACGACGACACAAACATATTCTTGTATATCCTTGCTAATCGTAATTAATTGTATTCTTGCGTCTAGTCCTCACATGCGTACTTACGGTGCGCGCATGCGCCAATTCATATAGCACGTATTAACCACGCCATTCATAAAAATCCATTTGTCGGCAGAGTAGAGAACGAGGACTACGCGTTCCTAATGGAGTCAACCAGCATCGACTATGTGACCGAACGCAATTGTAAGGTGTACAAGGTGAGATAACCATCTCCATGACAGACATAAATGTAAACTCGACCAAACCACTGACGAGAGTTCCTTCCTCAGGTAGGCGACATGCTCGGCAGCAAGGGCTACGGGATTGCGATGAAGAAAGGTGAGTCAATTTCCAGTGATAGCCATCACGCATCGTCTCGAAAACAAACGAGAAATGTCCAAAATGATTGATTGTATGCTTTACATTATAGATTCCGAGTTCAGACACGCATTGAATCTAGCTCTCCTAAACCTACAGGAAGCAGGCATTTTGCGGAGCATGGCTCGTTCGTGGTGGGAGGAGAAGAACGGAGGCGGTGCATGCAAGGTAACAGCCAGACCGTGCCGCTCGATTGCTCTATCAGACACATGCAGTAAATGTTCTAAACTCCTCGACAGGATAAGGAGGAGTTCGAGAGTGAGGAGCTGCGGATGGCGAACTTCTTGGGATTATTCTTGGTACTTGCGGTGGGCATCGCCCTCGGCATCGTGATCTCTTGCTGCGACCTTGCGTGGGCTGCTGCGCGCCGACGCACCGACCCCCCGGTCTCGTATGCGACACGTTTCTGGGCCGAGCTACGCTTCGTGTTTCGTTTTGAGCAATCCGTGAAGCCGCTGCAGGTTTCGCTCGCTATTCCACTTGCTCAGTTGCAAAGTCGTACCCCGAAACAGAATCTCTTAACTGGAACCCTCTTTCAGGGCCTTCTGATTAGACCGGAGAGCGGATCGATTGAGCGACAATGCGCCGATGCAAAACCCGATTCTCCCGACGAGGAAGAGGAGGAGGAGGAGGAGGGTTCGCGGGAGGTGCGGTCGAGCTCCGCGGCGGCCGCGCGCAGGCGTTCGTCTATGCATGCGGCTAGCGCACGGCTCGCGCGTCACGCGGCGCCCTCGAGCCCCCCACCGGCCCCCCGCACCCGCACCCGTACCTCCTCCACCCCTAAACCCGCAAAGCGCTGATGTGCCGCGCATCCAGCATCCATCTTGATCGATACGCAACCTGTGACCTAATTAATATTCTATGAACCATCATAAGTAGGCCCGTGAAAATGTTTATTGGTGCCGCATATAGGAAGTACCTTATGTAATGAACATGTATAAAAGATCACTCGATCAGAAGAAGAAAAAGAAATGAAATATTTATTTATCCGACAGGTTGCAAACCAATGCAAGAACAATCCACAAAGTGACTAAATTTAGAAAAATTAAAATAAATCGTAATTACAATACAATTGTATCGCACGCAGGGCTTAATTATAATAACAGATATCTCGGGAAACCTTCGATATTCAGTTTGCCACTGTTTGTAATATACAATTAAGCATCCAGATGACTAATAAGGATAAGTATATTTCTGTGAACACGTTGGAATCTTATCAAATGTAAGTGGACAAGGGTACAGTCCCATAGTCCAACAGCTATGGCACCGGGCTGTGGCCGTGGTAACGTGCGTTGTAATTATTATGTTAATAAAGAATTTTCACAGCGTCGTATTTTTTTTAAACATCTAGTCGGAGCTAATCCCTAGTGATCCCAGAAAGGATTCTTGTAAATGCTAAGGACGTACCTGGGCGTGGCAATCCTACGACGGCAGCTCTGGGACGTGCGATCAGGTCGAGAGGCAGGAGGTGTCTCCCGGGCAAAGCCGCCGCGGTCGGTAGCGGGCTCGTAGGAGAGACGCAGGCGCGCGCGGTATCGAGCGGCGGCATTGAGGTCGGGGGCGCGGGGCGCGCGGTGCGACGGCGTCCGTCCGGGCCGGGGCCGCCGGGGCGCGGCAGTCCGGACGCAACCGCAACATGGAGCCGCCGGGCGCAGCGCCGCCGGGTACGACGCAGGTCGCGCGCCCGCTCGTTCGGCCCGACGAAACCGGCGAAGTGGACACCTCCAGGTGCGACACACTTCTTCGGAAAAAAAAATCCACATCTGCAGTAAATTTATCGCACCGGAACACGCTTCACTCTGAATAAATCATATGACATAAAAATGTAATAGGTTTAATGCGCTTTAATGTTCCACGCAAGTAGCAAATTACAAACAGATTACAGAAAGCAGTATTACAAATTGAAAATAGCTCGTGTCACCATTAAAAGTGACACTTATTTAAAACTTGCCCGTCTAGGAGTACCAACGGTGCCGCATTCCGGGAGAAGTGCTCTCGGAACTCTTATTTGTCTAATACTTTACGCTCCTGCTTTTGGATTATTGAAGAAACACGTTAAGAAGTATTCCTCGCATACTTGCACATGTAACATTTTTGTATTAGCTCTGTGACGGTAAACACCAAAGTCTGCAGAGCGATTATTATTATTTGTAAATGTGTTAGTGTCATATCGTTAATTATTTTATAATGCGTTGGTAATATCCTATCAGCTGATATTTCTTACGTTCGCTTAGTTTGTGTAGTTATTATTAGTATTTACATTATACTTTCCGATACAGAACTATCAACGTAGAGGAGGTGGTGTGAGAATCATTTTAATAAATCAGTGTAAATCATTTAGTTTTCATTGTTGTGAATGTAGCATTCAGAGCTTAGCCTGAAAACTCAAATCATACAATCGAGTGTAAACTGTACAACGCGAAGGAAAGAACACTTGCTCATTCATAGTAACAATAGAAATATTCTAAATATTGTACAGAACGGCATAGTACATAAAATAAATTTCATCAAAATCATAATAATTTTCCCGAAGAAGTAAAAGAAACTAAAAATGTACACCATTTTAACTTCCACCTCAAGTAACTTTTGAAGAAATGTATTAATCGGAAAACTATGAAGAGCTTATTTGTAGGGCGTTCGATTATCTATATATATATATATACCTCTCCTTGCTGTAGGTAATGCCATAAAGATTATAATAAGAATGAATCAAGTATAGGTAAATAACAATTATTCATTATATGACTTTTCATATTTTTTGTACAGTTATTAAATTATTCAGTATGGGTTTAAAGTTTCAGTATTAAAACAAAAACATAAATTGTACTTTCATAATGCATCGATGACGTTAAACGTATTATTTTAAAACTTTTAAGTATTCTAACCGATTATGACGGAAATTTCACTGGCAGATAGCTGAAATTACAGTGGGTGACATAGGCTACTTTATTATAGACTAGCTCTTACTCTCGGCTTTGTCCGCAATGCTATCTCAATAACCGTTGGCCCGATTTTCACGGGATTTCCCCTGGCAGATAGTTGACTATACAAAAAGTAATTTAGATAATTTTATTTTAGACTAGCTGGTACCTGCGGCTTCGTCCGCAGTAATATCTCCAAAACGGTTGGGCAAATCTTCACGGGACTTCCATTGGCAGATAGCTGACCTTATAAGAAGTAATTTAGGCTATTCTATTTTACCTTAGCTGTTACCCGCAGCTTCGTCATATAGAGATGTATTTAGAAGAGTAAAAATAGAAATGTGTGTTTGTTTAGTGTTATGAAACGACTTGAAAAACTGTTTCTAATTTACATAGAAAATGTCAATATATATTTTTTAAACATAGTAGTGTATCTGAAAACTGTGGTTTTCTCCGCATAAGTATGTTTTAAGGACGAAATGCAGACAAACCACTTTTAGGTAATGAGTGAACGAGATCGTACAGAAACCATTTATAGTTCGATGGAACTTCAGTGATAACGTGTTATAGAACTTTAAGTTGTTACTCATCGAGATCATTTCTACTGATGATAGGATATAATTAATGTGGGTTAATTCATTCATTTATTGTAATTTCCTCCAAAGCAATAGTTACGATCGAACTTGTCTGAAGGGACTTTATCTTGCAAATGTTTAATACAAAAGACTACTATTACTATGAAATAAATGAATCTGGTTCAATATTTTTCATGAACAAGTCCGAGCACAAAAAAAAATTGGAAAATGATCGCAAGGCAAATGGTTAGCAGAAATATCACTAAACTCACTTTAAAAAGAGGATTCTCATGTTGTCTAAGACAAAACGTTAACGAGTACTCAACATATAATAATCTATATTTATACTATAATAAAACTGTAACTAGGCCAAATGTGTAAATTAAATATTTTTTGAAAATGTTGATCGGGGTAGACTTTGTTATCTATATAGAAGCCAAAAATAATCCTTTTACAATTTTTGCCTGTCTGTTTGTCTGTTTGTCCATGTGAACACGTATCACTCTGAAAGTACTGAACCGATTTTGACGAAAATTTACACAGTGATATTTTATTTTATTTTTATTTATTCGGAAAACAAACAGTGATTCATTACAGATATTCAAACTAAATAGACTCTATACACCAGTTATATGTTTTCGCATATGAGAATCTAGAAAATAGCAAGTTCGTTTGAAAAAAAAATCAGTAAGTGATACAAACTTAAATTAATATCATTATTTAGATTCTAAGAACAAAAACTAGGGCAAATCAACCCACTACTAATGAAGAGAACTAACTAAAGAATAAGTTTGAGAACCATTAAACCAATTCGCCATAGTATTTTTAATGTGTTGCTTTGTACATGTAAACAGATCATACTGCGGCAAGATCACCATATTATTTAATATTTTTGCAGCACGAATAAAGAAAGAATTCTGTCTGTAATTAGATGCACACTGTGGGATGTCCAAATATATAGGTTGTCTCAATGTTCTATTAGGTATCCTCAAATTAATTTTAGAAAGTAAGTGGGGAGAGTCCACATTATTTTGAGCAATTTTAACTAGGAAAACAACGTCGGAAATAATATGATATGACATGATGAATATTAATTATATTACAAGGTTACAAAGGCAAGGTTCTCCAGGATAACGAAAGACAAAAATTTGTAGTTAAGGTAACTAGACTTTTTTGCGACACCTTAGTACAAGAGCCAACAACGTTGGAAAAACGAGAATTTTAGAACAACTGGTTCTTTAATATATCTTCCTTTATGCCCTTCCAAACAGGATTCAGGATATCTGGTAGCCAGTTAACGTTACCGTTACCACAATTATCGCTATCTTTATAGTGCAGGCAGTGCTGCACTAAACTATAGCTATAGCTAAGTTATTCTATATACATATTATTTTTATAGCAATAAGTCGGTCTGGCCATTGAGTAAATAACTGAATTAATGTCTCGAAGATTAAATACGTACTTATTATATATATTGTTACTATTATACTTAATATATACATATATATATACATATATACATTATGTCTAAATAAAATAATAATAAAATTACGGCTATCCCAACATGGTTTGAAATTACTTCTATTTTTGTTTACAAAAAATAGCATCAGGCACATTATTGTCAATAACAAAAATGTCTGGCAATAATAATTCCAAGTTTTAATAGAGTTTCAAAGTTAGTAGAAAAAACCATTCTAAAATTAACTAAAAATAAAAAAAATTGTCTGTAAAGGTGTGATATGCTTAACGCAATGTAACGCAACGTTTACCGGCAGCCAGTTGTTGTATGGCAGTTACAGGGACTGCAGGAAGACCCTACAGGCTGCCATCAGCCGGGCGAAGGAAGCAGCGTGGGAGGAGCTGCTCCAAACGCTAGAGGGGGATCCTTGGGGGCGCCCGTACAGGGTCGTACGAAAGAAGTTACGGTCCTGGGCGCCCCCGGCGACGGAGAACCTCCGGCCGGAGGTGGTGGCGCCCTCGACCCTTCGTGAGAGAACTTTTCCCCGACCCTCCGATGCTACCAGCTCCTCCCATGCCTCCGCCTCGGGAGGTAGTCGAGGAGATGCTCGGCGGGCCTCCCCCTCCAATAACGGAGGAGGAGATGGGGAGAACCGTGGAACGCCTCCTCAACCGGCGAAGAGCGCCCGGCCCTGATGGGGTCCCGGGTCGTTTACCGGCAGCCAGTTGTTCGGAAGGACATAAAGATATATAAATAACTGGCTTATTAAAATTCGCTCTTGAAACCGTTAAACCACGTTAGACGAATAGTTGCAGGCAAATGACAGTTGACGCGTCGACGCGATTCTTATATCTTCTTCATATTTGTATTTTCCTTCAATACAATGGAGTGTGAAAAAGTTTTAACACCAGTTGAAAATAGTTATGATAAAGTAAGTTGTAGAAATGATTAGTTAACTTTATTTTTAAGTATTGTGTATGTAAAGAGTCTATGTGCAGTAGGTTAGGTGACGTGACAGATAAAAAGAGAGAGTGATATATATATAATATATAGATACATACAATTTTCATTTCAATAGCAAACCAACTCAAGAATTACCTATTGATATACTAACTTTTATTAACTAGATTATCCTATAGATAGCTCATTAGATCATTCAGTGTTTAATTTATCATTATTTATTTCATAAGTATATTTTATCGTATAATTTACAATTTAACTCTATCAACTTCATATTTTTTCATTTAAACTATACTTACTGTATATAGTAAACGTCTACAAGTTGAAAATAGTTATGATAAAGTAAGTTGTAGAAATGATTAGTTAACTTTATTTTTAAGTATTGTGTATGTAAAGAGTCTATGTGCAGTAGGTTAGGTGACGTGACAGATAAAAAGAGAGAGTGATATATATATAATATATAGATACATACAATTTTCATTTCAATAGCAAACCAACTCAAGAATTACCTATTGATATACTAACTTTTATTAACTAGATTATCCTATAGATAGCTCATTAGATCATTCAGTGTTTAATTTATCATTATTTATTTCATAAGTATATTTTATCGTATAATTTACAATTTAACTCTATCAACTTCATATTTTTTCATTTAAACTATACTTACTGTATATAGTAAACGTCTACAAAAAAGGGAAAAGAAACTTCGTTCCAACCGGGGGTCCACAGACCCCTCAAGCTGTTTTTTTTACATTACCGACAATAAATGTAGGTTAGTTTTTATCTTAATTGAACCCAGTAGATGATGCTACGGACGGGTTCTAGGCTTATTTTAAAAGATTTCTCACATAACATCTGGTTATATGTTTGAGTGAGTCCCTTGATAGTTTGGATTCACAATGGGAAACGGTAGGTGTGTCTGCAATTGGTACCTGCACCGGATAGCTCGCAGGGAGCCCACCGCCGTATGCCACCAGTGCGGCGTTGACCCGGACACCGCGCAGCACACACTTTCTGAGTGTGCTGCGTGGGAGGAGCAACGCCGCACCCTGGCTGCGGCGGTAGGAGAGGACCTCTCGCTGCCGGGCGTGGTTACGGCCATGCTCGGCAGCGAGGAGGTGTGGAGAGCAATGGCCTCCTTCTGCGAGGAAGTCGTCTCGCAGAAGGAGGCGGCGGAGAGGGCCCGCGAGGACGATCCTCTAAGTGGCCCTCTCCGCCAACGGAGGACAGGAAGGAGGAGGCGACAGTTCGACCGCCTCCTCCCGCCAACGTAGCCGGACCTAGGGAAGGTGGGTCGGGGGGCCCATCTTCCCATTACACAGGTTCGGCGGACGGAGGAGACGGCCGGTGTGTACCCGGCCGTCTCCTAACAGGACGGGGCCCGGCGGCGGCGCTTTCGCTGCTGGGCCAACCGCTGGGGCGGCACGATGAAGTCTTTAGAGATCTCGTGTCGCCCCGACTATAGCGGCAGACGTACACCGGGGGGTTTTTAGTCAGTAGGAGTCTGACATACCCTCACACTGCCCCCGACGGCGTGAGGGTATCCATGTAGGATTTTCCCCCCGTTACAAAAAAAAGAAAAGGTGTGTCTGCAATCGGGTTTTAGGTTTATTAAAATTTTTCGCGTTTAAAAATACAATTGAAACGGTGATAACCGATTTGGTGCAGACGAAGTTGCACGGATTAACTAGTGTTCAATAAAATGGTTCAAATTTTTGCTTTATATGTTTATTGTCCTTTTAAAACCATTAAAATTAAAACCATCGTCCATTGTAAAACTAAATATTGCTTACTGCTTTTCTGCCCCTGAGCTTTATCACCTTTATACTACGGTATAACGGTAATTCTGGTTAACATTACATTTATAATAATAACTTTGATAATTGTTGTTATTTAACATACAAAATACTACATATTTAAGGCATAATGTATAAATAAATAAATAAATAAAATACAACAAAAAAAGGAGACGCAATAATAAATGTCACAGCAAGCACTGAATATATAGATTGTTGCTTAAATATAAATAGTTTCTATCTACCTACACATATAATAAAAATGAAGTGTTTGTATGTAATATCATAAAGTAAATTAAAAAAAAAAGTATTAACCGACTTCAATATCAATCAAAAACCCACAAGGCACTAAAAAGCGGAAAATAAATAGTTTATCAAATTAACCAAATTAAATTAAACATATGAATATGTGTGCTACCTAATATAATATAATATATCTTCCCACGCCTCTGTGGTGTGTTCGTCTAAAGCGATCTTGATGCGCTCAACTAAGCTGTTAAGCCTAGTCTTCAGCAGAGGGTCGCGTGTAGTCAGCCAGTGCCGTCGCAATGCCCTCTTTTCTGCTATTAAGGTAATGATTCGGTCGGGTAGTTGGCGATGCCTTCCACTCCTCCGATTGGTTTGTGACGATGTTGTGGTCGTAGCATTGAGAAGGGCGTCGCTGATGCAACCGCAGAGTACAGACGCTAATTCCTCAACCTCTTCGGCCGTTGAGGTGGGAAACGATCGAGTATTTCGGCTGAGGAATCCTGTGAACTTAGGCCAATCAGTTCTTTTGAGCCGTGTTGGAATCTGAGTGTGTATTGGCTGGATTCTTAATGTCAGTAAGACCGGTCGGTGGTCCGAGGGGAGGTCCGGTAATACCTCTTGCGTCGGTGGAGTCGTCAAGCTTTTGTGGATGATAATATCTAGAACGTCCTCGGATGCGTGTCCGATAAGTGGGTTGGTTGGGCCCCTCAACATTATAGTCATAAGCGACCGAGTCCGCATATAGTTGTCTCCCTTGTGGGCAGTTTCGTGAGGAATTCCACCATACACATTTGGAGTTGAGGTCTCCAGCAATGATGGTAGGGCGGTCGTCATCTAATAAACTTCTTAGTTCTGAGGTAATCCAAGGTGTTTGAGGTGGTTTATAGGCGGCGAACGCCCTCAATTCTTACCCGCCTGTTGAGATTAGGATTCCTAGCGCATAAAAAGAAGTCTTCGTGGCATACGGAATCGACTGGTGGACGATGTTGCGTTTCACAAGGATTGCTAGCCCCCTTATTGCAATCCCTGTCGCGTTCACCTCGTCCTTTCTGTAGGTTATATAACCTGAGAGGATAAATGGGTCCTTTTCTTTTAGGTGTGTCTCGGAAATAAGCATTATACCCACCTCTTTTTCCCGCAGAATGTGGTCAACCATCCTTTTCTTCCTGGAGAGGGTGCTTGCCAATGCACTATTCTAATGGGTTTAGCCATTGGATTGCTTTAGTAATACCTGCATGAGGCAGAACTCCCGTAGGTCTGGGCGTTCCATAGCAATCTTTATTAGCATTATATCAGCCGAGATTGTCGGCTCCTGCGCGCCCTCAGTATCCGGCGGTTGGGTGGTCCTGGTCGGAGGAGGAGGGGGAGGAGCACTCGTGTTCTGTTGTGCTTTCCTGGCAGTTCTCTTATTCCTGTTTTTAGGTTTCTTCGTGGTCACAGCAGTGTCTCTAGGTCGAGCATCATTTGCTGGCGCCATCAGGTTACTTCCCTCGACCGTCTCCACCATTACAACGGTCGGAGGGGTGTCGCCGGTCTTTTTGGCCGATGTCACAGTGCGAGCGACTGTCCCCGCTCGCTTGTTGCGCTGTTCCCGTTTGTAAACGGGGCATTGCGTAGCGTTATTGGCAGGGTGTGGACCGCCGCAGTTTGCACATGTTGCGGGCTCCTCTTTGGGGCGTGGGCATTCATGAGCGGGGTGGGGGCCTCCGCAGCGGACACAGGCGATTGCCCGGTGGCAATTGAGAGAGGAGTGGCGGAACTGTTGGCACCGGTGACACTGTGCCGGTCCCTTTTTGCCCCGCCACGCCTCTATTCTTGTTCCCGGCATTAAGAAAATGTCGTCGGCCTCGTAGATGGCTGGAATCAGTCCGGGTGTTCTTTTAAGGACAGCGTGGAATATGCAGCCCGGCCTTCCACCGCGTCCTTTAATGCTCCGGACATACTCGGGTTCGAATCCTTTCCTCTTCAGGTCATTTGAAATGTCCTCAGGATTAGAGTCGGCTGGGAGTCCTCGTATTGCTACTTTCAGGTTGCGTTCGGCTGGGAGAGAGTAAGAGAACCAGCTTACTCTCTCTTTCTTTTCCAGTTGTATTAAGTACGACTGGATCGTTCGGTATTCTTCGGGGCTGTTGGGGGTGAACCTCACTCCCAGTCCGAAGGGGCGAGCGTTTGGTCTATGACCTAGTTTGTCCGCTAATTGCTGGAAATGCTCCCCCTCCAGTTTGGGAGCTTTTCGACAATCAGCGGTGGATATCGCGGCTTTTTGGCAGCCTGGGTCGGGTCTTCGTTGCTTCCCGACGGTTGCTGTGTCTTTTCAGTGGGTATTTCCCTACTGGGGCCAGACGTAACTGTCACGGGTCGACCTTCGTTGACAGTATCGGGATTCGGTTGCCGTGGGGGCGCTTTAGGCGCTGGTGCGGCTATCGTGGCATAGGAGGGCTGTTTGCCAGTTGTCCCTTCTACAGCCGGCGATCCTGTTGCGGTTCCAATAGGTGGTAGTGGCTGGGCGGGCTGTTTAGTTACTCTCGTAGCCGGGGTAGGCGCTTTTGGCGGCAGAGGGCGCTGCGTAATTTTTGCAGCAGACGCTTGCGTCGCTTGAGTGAACGAGGACGGAGCGCGTGTCTTCTTTTCTCTCTTTGGAAGAGGCTGGGAGTCACTAGTTGAAGGATTTTCATCAATAGTGAAATCCGTGGGCGATGGTGTCTTTCTTGGCTGTATGAGGCGTTTAGTTGGCCTCTCATCCTCGCTTCCCGAGGATTCACTGGGTCGTTATAGAGTCGTCATCTGATTGGCTCTGGGATGAGCCTTTTGGGGTTCCGTGGGTCGCCATCACTTCAAGTTCGGTCGATACACGGTGGCGGCGCTAGTGAGGCATACCGACGCGCAGGTATCGTGCACGTATGCGATGCGCGAGCGAGAAGGAAGTTTCTCGTGAACACGAATCACTGTGCTCTCACACCTCGTACGCCGGACGGTGTGAGCAATCCCATCTTCTTATAACTTGTTCAATCGTAATCTGTCAAATTACATACGCCAATCATAATAAGTAGGCTCTGAAAAACATGACAATCGACTGACAGGTCACGCAATAATAAATGTCACAGCAAGCACTGAATATATAGATTGTTGCTTAAATATAAATAGTTTCTATCTACCTACACATATAATAAAAATGAAGTGTTTGTATGTAATATCAAAATAACAACTTTTTACTCATTGGTTAAGAAAGTATATCACGATGTGTCTGTCTGTTTGTTCCGGGTAATCTCTAAAACGGCTGGGTCCATGTTGACGAGAAGTTCACTGGCAGATAGATTATAGTGGGTGACATAGGCTATTTCATTTTAGACTAGCTGTTACCCGGGGCTTCGTCTTCAGTGCTATCTCCAAAACGACTTTCACGGGACTTTTACTAGCAGATAACTGACTTTATAAGAAGTAATTTAAGTTACTTTGATAAAATTGAATACTTGCTTTGAAAAAATATTTGTATTGTTCTAAAAGCATTGTTTTTAATAACATCGTTCTAATTCACTTCTAATGTTTGTCTATAAGCATATAACTATAAGGAATTTAATTAGAATTAAAAAGTTATTTGAAGATACTCAAACTTCATGTTCGGCGATGTTCATTAAATGAATCTATGAAATTGGGATATTTTTTAGTTCGCGGATTCTCGTATAAACCCATTAGAGACGTTCGTCGTAGATACGGATTATAAATGTTTGTAATATTATATGGAAACTCTGCTTGCTTTTGTGCTGGTCAAGTAGTGATCGAGCTGGACTATTCAAATGTAAATATCTTTGTAGATTGTTTATTCGTTACAGAATAAAACATAAAATATTATTAAAACTGTAAAACGACCATTGCGCCACCTCCTCCATGTATATTGATTATTAGAAACTTGGTGTCTCCCTCCTCTTAAATATGAAATGCCGAATGGTTATTGAGTAGAGGGTAACTGATAACTAGGTCACTAATATTTTTGTATACGATTATTTGACTTTACGTTTAAACTATTTGATTATTTTTCTAACATAACTTCATAGAAAGTTCATTATTGGGAGAGAGAATATTAACAGACAGAATTTAGAAGTTGCAGAGTTCCACCACATACATTCATAAATTTTATGAGAATCATAGATTGAAATCGTAGGAAAACACAAAATCAAGTTAAAATATTGCAAAACTAATAAGTTAATAATGACTAAAAAAATAAAACATGTCGGGTATGTGGAAAAGAGTTTTTTGTGCACAGGTATCCTGCTCCGAAAGATGCAACTCACAAGGTGCGCGGGCGCAGCGACCTTGTGGAGCTAATGTGCGGCGCGGGCGCTGTCGACCCGGAGTTGCTCACCGTGAAGACATTTTACTTTTTCTTCTATTCGGCGTTCGGATCCCTGTTCCCGTTAATGGGCGTCTACTTCAAGCAGATGGGTATGAACGCTGGCCAGTGCGGCCTGCTTATCGGCACACGGCCGTTTGTAGAGTTCCTCTCGGCACCGTTCTGGGGTGGGCTGGCAGATCGCTGGCGAAAAGGTCGCACGTTGCTGCTAGCCTCCCTCGGCGCTTGGATTCTATTCACTCTGCCACTGAGTTGGGTGCAGCCGGCTCCGGTTGCCTGTGTGCAGCCGCTTAACGCGACAGCCTACAACCTTACGGCGCCCAGGTACGACGATGAGTGGGGTCCACCTCCTCGAGCATTCCACGGGCCCGCCGCATGCGACGGGGGCTCTCCGCTGCCCGTCAGCGACGCGCTCAACTACGACCCGAATGCAAACTCCGACTGGGTCAGCCCACTGCATTCATTCATCGTTTATCGAACGGGAAACATTCAGAAAACGTTTTTCCTGTTGCTGCTGCTTGTTGTGATTGGCGAGTTCTTCAGCGCGCCCGCCATCACGCTCGCTGACTCTGCGGTCATCACACTGCTCGGAGAAGACGCTGACAGGTGAGCCTACCTAGCCTCGCCCCGCGTTCTTAGTGCTGCGCACCCTCACCCCACACAGGTACATATGTGCAGGTACGGGCACCAGCGCATGTTCGGTTCGCTCGGTTGGGGTCTAGCGATGTTCTTCGTGGGTATCGCGCTCGACCACAGCACTGCATTCAGCTCACACCCATGCGGAGGACCACAGCGTTATGAAAAAAACTACACCATCTGTTTCGCTACTTTCTCCGTGCTAATGGGCGCCGCGCTGATAACTGCCACACAGGTACCGCTTCGGCAAAGTGTCCTGCTGGAGCGTTACATGTGATTAATTTGACTCTTTACTGCGTTCTTTACAGATTAGATTCAAGTATGAGTTTGTGAGTGAAGAAACGACGGAGCCGCCTCCGCCAGCCGAGCTGACTCATGAAGAGAAGCTTCAGCAGCAGCTCGCGCAGCAGCTGCAGTTGCCGGGTTTGGACACGAGCGCGCCGTCGCCCCGCCAGCCCGACCTAGAGCACGCAAAGGTACCAAGAGAGCATGTGCTTGCTCATTCGCTTCTTGTATACAGGCTTATATGTTGAATTATGGTCGGTGGTGGTCCTCAGGTGTTCGCGCAGACGACGCGCGAGATGCCGGAGTGGGTGACAGTGTTGAGGCAGTTCCAGAATGTGAAGGCGGCTTCATTCCTGTTCGTCGCCTGGTTCATGGGCTTCGGCATCGGGCTCATATTCACCTTCCTTTTTTGGCACTTACAGGTTCACAAAAACGACTCCTATCTGCCTTTCAATTATATACTTGATATATTATGTCTCAGAAGGTAACGATTTGATTTGATTTATACAATTATAACACGTATTATAATATCATTTTTATTGATTTCAAAATGAAAAAGTGATTAACCCTTAGGTTTATTCAAATCTTAAGAAGATTAAAAGTATAACAAGAGCTCAGAATTATTCCTCTGCTGTGAATCTCTTTATATATATAAAAAGAGAATCTGTCCGACTTAATGACTGACATATCAACGCAGGGCCTAAACTATAAGGGTTATAAACTTGAAATGTTGCACAGGGGTTCCTTTTATAACGTAGGGAAGCACTAAGAAAGGATATTTAAAAATTCACCCCCTAAAGGGGTAGAACGGGGGTGCAAAGTTACTATGAAACTTTGCTGTTTTTGAAGTTATTGGAATGAAGTTCAGTATGAAGGTTCTTCATTGATAATCATGAAACACGTGTAAAATATTGTTTCCAAAATCATCCCTTAAGGGGGTAAAAGGAGGGTGCAAAGTTATAGTATAGTGCAAAGGATAGGGTGAAAAGTTGCTGATTTTTCAAAGTTATTTCATTAAATGTTTTATAGTATAGTGCAAAGTATAGGGTGAAAGTTGTCTGATTTTCAAAGTTATTTCATTAAAATGTTGTATTTGGGGTTAGTAAATTCCTAATAAAGATTATTGCCGATATCCCTTTTAGTGAATTCAGTCCCTAGGGGGGTAAAAAAGAGGTGCAAATTAGTAGGGATAAAAGTTTTTCGTATTTACCTACATTATTTCAATGAAAATTTGTATTTAAGTTCTTAGTTCCTAATAATTATTATTGGCGATATCCTACTCGGAGCTTAAAGTATCGGATTCGAAACTGTCGAAACTCTGCTATCTAGCGGGCCGCGCACGAATGCATGTGTCGCGGTAGTGACGGTGCTCATGCATGCGTGCTCATGCCGACGTTTGCCCGCGTTCGAGTTGCCCACTTGTCGACTACGTACGTTCCGCCCCCCTTACCACTTGTCGACTACGTACGTTCCGCCCCCTACCGTAGGGGGGAGATATAAATAAATATAGGTACATGTTGTGTATAAAAAAATTACCGACGTTTGCCCGCGTTCGAGTTGCCCACTTGTCGACTACGTACGTTCCGCCCCCCTACCGTAGGGGGGGAGATATAAATAAATATAGGTACATGTTGTGTATAAAAAAATTACCGACGTTTGCCCGCGTTCGAGTTGCCCACTTGTCGACTACGTACGTTCCGCCCCCCTACCGTAGGGGGGGAGATATAAATAAATATAGGTACATGTTGTGTATAAAAAAATTACCGACGTTTGCCCGCGTTCGAGTTGCCCACTTGTCGACTACGTACGTTCCGCCCCCCTACCGTAGGGGGGGAGATATAAATAAATATAGGTACATGTTGTGTATAAAAAAATTACCGACGTTTGCCCGCGTTCGAGTTGCCCACTTGTCGACTACGTACGTTCCGCCCCCCTACCGTAGGGGGGGAGATATAAATAAATATAGGTACATGTTGTGTATAAAAAAATTACCGACGTTTGCCCGCGTTCGAGTTGCCCACTTGTCGACTACGTACGTTCCGCCCCCCTACCTCGACGTTTGCCCGCGTTCGAGTTGCCCACTTGTCGACTACGTACGTTCCGCCCCCCTTACCACTTGTCGACTACGTACGTTCCGCCCCCCTATACTAATATATAAATCTGAAGAGTTTGTTTGTTTGGTTGAAAGCGCTAATCTCAGGAACTAGTGGTCCGATTTAAAAAAAATATTTCGGTTTTAGATCGCTCATTTACCGAGGAAGGCTTTTTATATTTTTATACACACGGCAAATGACAATGTCAGATTTTAAAAATAAGAATTAAAAGAAAAACATTATAATAATTATATAACAAAGAAGATTGTAATATAGTCTTGAACATATTGAACAGGTGTTGAAGGCTATGTATTTAATCAGACTCTGTTGTTGATATAGATAGTGGGCATATATTATTAAAAGCCCTTCGGATAACCCCAGTTGAAGTTTTAATATCTGCCACACGTACTACGCCATCAGGTCCAGGGTGAACTGCAACGATCCTTCCCAGCTTCCATTTTAAAGGCGGAAGATGCTCTTCCTTTACGACTACCATAGTATTTAGTTCCAAAGCATCATTACAAGTATGCCACTTCGTCCTTTGCTGTAACTCAGCAATAAATTCTTTTGACCATCTTGACCAAAAGTGCTGACGAAGCGTTGAATACGTTGGTATCGGGTTAAATAATTCTTTGAATAAATGTGGTTATCTTGTTGGGGTAAAGATGTGAGTGTTTTCTTTGCATTAATGCAGAATTAAGTTCTTCGTAAATTAAATTTCAATTTCTCAGCACTCGTTGCAAATGTTACTTTGTTGACGTAACGCCTGTCTCTCAGAGATCACCAACATGAGGAGTGTATGCCGGTATGAAGTGAAAATTAATCACTTATCCATGGAGCTGCAATTCGTTTTCAAGAATTATATATATATATGTAAATATCAGAGTAAACGATGATACTGGGCATATTACTATTCCCGAAAATGTACAGACTACATTTAATTCAATATCACCCAGAAATACCACCCACACATGGTGGCGTGTAAAATTAATTGAAAATTGTGTCATGAGTTACGATAAATTTCTTTATTTTCGTAAAGTTATGTTTACTTAGAATTTGAGAGCTTTACCACCCTATATAACCGCCTGTTTTTCGTTTCAAATTTATAATTAATTTCAATTTTCATTTACACATAAAAAATGTATGTTTATATAATACAAGAAAAGTGACAAATAGCTGAGTAGCCATCATGAAAACCTGTGATTATAGAAGTACTTTGATAAAATAACCTTAATAAAGTTCAAGCTTTAAAAAATTAATGAACTATTGTCGAATGTCGACCACTGGGCGCCCACTACTAGTGTATAGATATAGATTAAACTTATATAAAGTAAGGAAGGAGTTCTCGGGCGTTACATTGGAAACGCTGACTAAATTAAATACACTGGTAAATGAGATTGTATATTTTAAAAATGCGTATAAAAAATTGTAGGAGCATATGTATCTCTAAATGATAAATCAAAGTATAATTTTTTTTTATCTTTAACATATTATTAAATAAATATTGTTTTTTTTACGATATTATTTTCACTGATGCATATTTGTCTTTATGCAATTAAACACATTAGTTACGTTGAATATTTTAAAATATATCACAGATTTAATGTAACGTTTAACAGAAAAAAGTTGTTTGTCTAAGTATCTCCTATACAATTCATGTATATTAAAGCGTTACAAATGGATCTAAATCATATTCATACTTGTGACGCCATATGGAATTGTCCTTTTCTGTAATCCTTCATATCGCATATGCAAAATTTAATGATCTGCAGTTAGAGCCTGAAAGTGCAACAAAGAAATAAACAAACTCACTATCGTACAATGCTAGTTCGGATATTTCCGAATCCACTGCTAAATTTTCTTTCACGAGTTATACTCGATTTGTACTCTCTGTGAACAATTCACAAAGTTTTTGAACTCGTTAATGTATGGACATGATCGACTTGGTATTAGACGTTAAATGTTTGTCTGTTTAAATACCACAACCCCACACCCTCGCATACTTTGCCACTGCTGTTGCCGAATGAGGTGCGAGGCTGGTGTCAGTCTAATGTAACCCATGTATTTTACAACAGGATATCGGTGGTTCCCCGACCCTGTTTGGTGTCGCCTCCGTCATCAACCATATCTCAGAGATCTTCGCCTACTTCTTCAGCTTCAAGCTGATCACGCAGATGGGACACGTAAAGGTATCACTGGCGAGAATAACCAACATTCATTCGGTCAATGATAGGCGATTAAACGTCTAAATCTAAACGCATTCACCTGCAGGTGCTGTGCCTCGGGCTGGTCGGCAACGTGGTCCGCTTCCTATACATCTCGTGGTTGCCAGACCCCTGGTGGGTGCTGCCGTTCGAGTTCGTGCAGGGAGTGACACACGCCGCAGTCTGGGCCGCCTGTTGCTCTTACATTGCCCACGGCGCTCCAGCCGGGCTCCGATCCTCGGCGCAGGGCGTCCTGCAGGGCTTGCACCACGGGCTCGGCCGCGGCTGCGGTGCCGTGCTCGGAGGTATCGCCGTTGCTAAGTGGGGTACGACGCGCACCTTTGCCGGCTACGGGCTGCTGTGCACGGTCGTGCTTGGCGTCTTCACGTTTATCAACTTCCGAGGCGGTGCGGATTCTGGCGTCGAGGCTAATGCGGTTGCTGCGGACGAACAAGCACGCGCATTGGCTGAGGCGGGCGTACTCGCGCCACACGGGGTACCATCCAACCCGTTACCGCGGGCACTCTCCTCCACGCGTCTCGCCGACCTTGCCCACCACGACTCTTACGGAGCCACACAGGTTAGCTATGCACGTCTCGGTCCTAACTGCCTTACACCCGTACTCCCTTGCTAATATCAATAATCTGGTCACAGAGCTACGGAGGCACAGACAACCTGAACGTGCCGGGACAGCCGGGGCAACCGCGCGTCACTAACCCGTTTATCGCTGAACAGCAAGGCGCTTCTCTGCATAGATAAGCGGCTGACCCAACAGTAGTGCTGCGCAAGACCGACTCTGCGCAGGACCTCGAGATCTCTCCGATAATGTTCTCATTGTGATTTCTGCTTAGTGACTTGATGTTCGCCAACTCGGTTGTATCGACGTTGCTTCTAGTAATACACACATGACACAATTACGTAAACTATATTAATTAAATAGGTTTTCTTTATTTTAGTCCGTGCTCGAAAGTGTTGTGATTGCTTCCGTGTCGTCGAAGTTCCGAGAGAAACATTGAATGGACATCCTAAGTTTGTATTTAACAGAGCAAATGAACACGATATCTTGGTCCAGCGTTCTACTCATCACTGTGATCGCTTTCGTTGTGACGTTAGCTACGAGCTTGAACACAAGTGCGATGCTCAATGCCATTGTACAAATTGAATGTATTGATGATCTCCTGCGGGCTCGGCTCGTCCCGTCGCGTCGCAAAGACATTTGGAATGCCTCACCAATGTTTCTATATTTTGTTGAAATTGTAGATATTACACGTGTATTATAGCTATGTACAAGTATATATATACATACGTTTGTTGTAAAGATGATATATTATAGGGTAGCCGGGGGCGCACCGACCGTCGGCCCGCGCCCTCTCACCAGTTATATATTTTTGCACTGTCTTTGCATGTAGTAAGGTGCCCGAGTCTAGCGAGCGCCGACCGTGCTCCTCTCACCCTCCGCGCGTACCACTACGAGCCACTACACTAAACCCTCCTGTCACATTACACGAGTAAAATGGATTCGCGGAAGGCGGGAGACCAAGTTTCAATTTCAAATGTATAATTAATAAATGTTGAACAATTCACGTGTATTATTGTAATGTTCCTTAATTAATCAATACAATATATATGTATGTGTATCTATATAATATAATATAGAGCTCTCTTACACAGTTGAACTAGATTTAGATTAACACACCAAATTTACAGAAACTACAAAACCCAGTACTGACATAGTTGTCTAATGCTCCAGCGCAATATTCTTACATTTACCTACTTATGATATTGTTCCATATATACCGCTTCAGGCATAGTTTTGCGGAATAGCACACCGGTCACAAACCTTTTCCGGATGTAATTCATTATTCCAGTCACTGCTTATGAGCAGTATATCTCACGTTACGTAAAACATCTACACAATAAGTTTTGTAAGTTTATATGCAAACGATTTAGCAAGATATAAGTAATGAAAACATTTCTCAATTCATTCATGTAGTCCATAATTTTAATCAACAAGTAGTGTTTACCAATCATATCTTCATTTCATTTTTATAAAATCCTACCTACTCGTATTCATGTTTCTACATATAAGGTGGGCTGAAATGTACATAGGCAAAAAAAGTGACTTTATTATTCAATACAGTTCTCTTCGAGGGCGATACAACGATTATAGCGGTCATACCATTTTTCGATACCATTTTTATAATACAATTTGACTTTAGCTTCAAAATAGGTTTAAGTTTCGAATACGATTTGACTTTAGCTTCAAAATAGGTTTAAGTTTCGGCGATTACCTCTTCATCGCACAAAATTACCGTCCTGCGATCATCCTATTGAGGTCTGAGAACAGAAAAAAGTCACTGGGGGCCAGATCTGGAAAGAACGGTGGATGCGGAAATCATTCCAAGTCCAATTCTTGCAATTTCGCCATCGATTTCATTGATTTGTGACACGGTGCATTGTCTTGATGAAACAGCACTTTCTTCTTCATGTCATGCCCTTTTTAAATCAAGGGCGAATGCTAAAAATGGAGTATAGGAGGCAGCTGCACTTAGCCACACTATTATTTGGTGTAATAAAAACCGGGAAGTCTGAATATCTCTATGAAAAACTAGTTTGGGCAAGAGATCAAAATAGTTATAGAACTAGAGCTTCGAAGTATATGTTATGTACTCATCGGCATGCTACCACCTCATTTCGGGGTAGTTTTAGATTCGCTGCTACTAGATGCTGGAATGACCTGCCGCTCCAATGCGCAATCTCAATGCGGTACATACATTTAAAATTCACTTTAAAAAGTTTTTATTAGCATCACAATGTATGTAAATCAAAGGTTTTTTACATCTAATTTTTGTTGGATATATATTTTAGTCACGCCTGCAATTGCTTCTCTTATATGTTGTTTTATGTATCCTACTAATTTTATTTATTTCCCCGGTATACAATATGCACAATAGTATTATTTACGTTACTTGTTTTCGCTATATTATATTTCATAATTTTAATTGATATCGCTTCGTGACTTGCACTGGGTTCCAGCTGAAAATCAGCGCTAAGTGTTTCTTAACACTTTAGCATATGCTGAGCTGGATTCCATTTTGTAATGCTGCGACGTGCATATTTTATCCACTCTTGTATATTTTGTAAATAATGCATTATGAATAAAATATTTCTTTCTTTCTTCTTTCTGTTCTTTCTTCTTCAAATGATGCAGAATTTTCGCGATTTCGTCTTTTAAGCGCTCCAGTAGCGCTACGCAATAGTCGCTGTTTATGGTTTTTCCTTATCATCGATTCGTTGTTGTTTTCGGTTGATTGTGAGCTAGCGCGGCACCCACTTTGAACAGAGCTTTCGCATATCCAAATATTCATGCACGATATGACCAACACGTTCCTTTGATATCTTTAGGGTCTCAGCTATCTCAATCAACTTCGCTTTACAGTTATTAAAAATTATTTTAATATTAAAAATGTTTTCGTCGGTAATGGCCTCTTTGGGGCGTCCACTGTGTGCATCGTCATCGGTGCTCATTGCGCCTCGTTTAAATTTAGCAAACCACTTCTCTACAGTTGATTTTCCTGGTGCAGAGTCCGAATATCGCTTATTAAGCCAAGACTTAGTTTCAACGGATTTTTTTTTCGACAAAAAGCAATGTTTTATTATACATGAAATTCCTTTTTATCCATTTGTTCAAGGTAACAAAAGTTCTTTCACTAAAAATACTATAACTCAGATACTAATAGTGCAACAGCTGTCAAACTCATACACGCGTCTTTTGAAGTTTAGGGCTAACTAAAAATATGGATTTGACACTAGTAGCGCCATCTATGTGACAGCCTACGAACTTTTCAGCCCACCGATAAAATAGAAATATACGCTTATTTATCTAGCTACTCCGATACCTGCGAGAGGAGGCTTCGGCTACTTGTCGGACTAAGAACCAACCTCAAAACTAATTACGATAAATGTACAGAAAGATAATGAATGAGTATAGACGGAATGAATGCGAAACAGAATTAGCTTCACATTTATGCATCGACAACAGTACCGAGCCTTGGACGAGGTAAGCAAGCGCGAGCGTGGCGCAGCAATGTGGTAACATCATTGTAAGGTGCGCGGGACACACGGCCGCAGCGTTTGTCGAACCGACTTCGGAACCACAACCTAAGACGATGGCTCAAATTGTAAATGAAGGCCAGTGGACCTTGGTACAGAAACAGAAGAAGAAATCGAGAAATCGTTTTGTGGTAAATATAGCAAAAGCTGTTATGGAACCAAAAAGTAAATTTAAAGCTGTAGATGAAAAAATCGTCTTATATATTTATAATGTTGATAAACAGGTTACTCAAAACGACATCACAGAGTATGTTGAGGAAAAAGCCAAAATACATGTGGATATACAAATGATAAAATAAAAATGAAAATGATAATGAAGGTACCTAAAAGTTACGATGCATATAATGCAAAACACAAATGTGACATATTCTTGAGGGATGACTTTTGGCCTGCAGGTATATCATATCGTAAATTTATAGACTTTTCTAGAGCATACTGCTCAGTATTATACGTCTAGGAAAACACCCGTTATCGCGTGTTTCTTAGACCTTTCCAAAGCGTTTGACCTCGTGTCTTATGATTTATTGTGGCAGAAATTGATAAAAGATACCTTAGTGGATAGGGAAGTTATATCAATATTACAGTATTGGTATAGCAATCAGACCAACAGTGTTAGATGGGCAGGATCATTATCGAATAATTATAAGCTGGAGTGCGGAGTGAGGCAGGGTGGCCTGACTTCTCCGCGCCTCTTTAGTTTGTATATAAACCGCTTGATCGCTGACCTCAGCAATACTTTTCAAGGTTGTTATATAGACGGGGTATGCGTTAACAATATTAGTCATGCTGATGATATTGTGTTGATGAGTCCTTCGATCAATGCTATGATGAGTCTGCTCACAATTTGTGAAAGATACGCGGTGGCACATGGACTCAAATATAATGTTAAGAAGAATGAGGTACTAGTCTTTAAGGCAGGCACTAAGACCTATCCAATTACACATCAGTTGAAACTGTGCGAATGCCCCTTAAAGCAAGTTACTGATTTCAAGTATCTGGGTCACACTGGGTATCCGATGATTTGAAAGATAGGCTGGACATTGAGCGTGAGCGCAGGTCGTTGGCTGCCCGCTGTAACATGTTGGCTCGCAGATTTGCTAAATGCTCGACTGAAGTGAAGGCTACGCTGTTTACAGCGTACTGCCAGTCATTTTATACATGCAGTCTGTGGATCAACTATACGCAGAGGGCATACAACGCTCTGCGTGTACAATATAATAACGCATTCAGGGTGCTGATGGGCTTGCCGCGCTATTGCAGCGCCTCAGGCATGTTCGCGGAGGCGAGAATTGATGGCTTTCACGCCATCATGCGCAAGCGATCTGCCTCAATGATGCGTAGGGTACGTGCCAGCACCAACAGTATCCTGAATACTGTAGCGGACAGGTGGGACAGCCTCATACTGGGACATTGGGTACGCCTACACACTGTGGTGTTATAATAAATAATTATTCTGTATGCATTATAGATGTAAGTACTAACAATATTTTCTAAGTTGTGTGTATACTAACCAAATGGACTTTTTTGTCTGAAATAAAATATTTTGATTTGATTAACAGCTTCGCCGGAATACTTTCGCTTACGTCTTTGCTCACGTTAATGTACTTTTGTTGTCGTGAAGAAGGTGTCATCTAAAACATTTGACAAATCTCTGTCTGACAGCGCTAGCTTAATACTTCAGTGTACACCACTGCAATATTTATTGTGACAAGTCTCAAGAAGCTGTAAAAACAATGCTGACACACCGCGGTTGACCTACCTTGATTGCTTCCAACCACTACGACGGATTATCACCCGACACTCTCTTATCATCACAAGTGACAATCCAATTCTGAATCCAAGAGAATTTCCATGTCTCGTAATCACAACACGATACTACGGCCTTTAATTATTCTGCGAAGTAAATATTTTGAAAGTGTTCGCTCGAGAAGCGACACAAGCGGTGATACGAATATCGAGAACAAAATTTTATAATGAGAGATACGCAGTAAAAGTCAACTGTAAAAAATATTCTTTATTATCAAAAAGTGTGGGAATTGGTTATAATAAAAAATAGAGACAGACATTCATTTTCTTAGACATATTACAATAGTGAATTAGTCGAAGCAAGGGTTTTCCGATTCACCCATCTAGCTTTTCTAAATAAATATTTAATCTCTTTTTTTTCTCTTAATATTAACACAATTTTCATGATTATTGGTGAAAAGTTGAAAACAAAATAAAATTTACGATCTAAAAAGATTTCAAATACAATGAGAACATTGTACAAAATATGAGAGACACTATCCTTAATAAAAACTAAATTATAAAACTAATGAGCTATGGTAATTATAATTTATTATAAAACAACTTTACATGTTCCTTCAGAATAACGCCAATATTTAATAATGTTAATTGTCAACGAAACCGTATCTTACATTACTTTGAAATAAAATTAGTAGATAGAAAAAAAACCGAGAAATACAAATTTGATTCTACAGTGTTGTAGAAATAGTGCGTATGAACGTAGGATCACCACCGCACCCATTTCTATAAATACATCTTTTTAATGATAATTTACTGGAACTTAGTTATAAAGTTTGGTTAACAATTAAAGATATTCACTTTGCTACGATTTAGAAATACCGTAATTTTATCTGCGTGGTCAAAAAATTCCTAAGCACTAGGGCCATTGTTTCCTCATTAGTTAGAAGTACACCAATTTACGTATTTAGCGTAATACGGATATGCCCCTTCACATGCACCACGCAGCACCACATTAAGTACCAGTACTGTAGTAAATGGCACTTTTAAAAAAGTAAACTTATACTACACTAACTTTTCACTTTAACTTTTCAGTCGTATTGATTTTTAATTAATAACTATTTCCTAGTAAATTCTCTATAACATATTATGTAGTTGCAATGGCAGCACATTGCAACAGTATGCCGCACACTATTAGTATTCACTGTTCGAGGCAGCGCGGCGGGAATAAGCGCAGAGCTCACAATATCACGATGCGTCCGTTCTTATAAGCAGTGCGCAGCGGAGCCTTCTCACTGTCAGTGGCTGCCGACCCGCCGCTTGTCGCGGTGGTGGCCGTCGTCGCGCAACTGCATACACATACACAAAAGGATCAGTAATACCAGTATTAAGTTAGGTGAGACATGGTAACGATACGATACGATGCGTTGGTTGCGTTGCGCATGGAAGTACCAACGAACGATGTAAGTATCACGGGACCATAGGATTCAAACTTTTAGATTGACTGTAAAGACTAAAAACAAAGATATGAGCCGAAATCCTTTGGTTGTAAAATCTTTTGGTTAAAAAAAACAAATTTCTCTAGAAATGAGTTCGAAAATTGAATTTTAATTAGAACTAGCTGTACCCGCATATCCGCACTTAAATCGCACCGATTTAAATCGTATTAAAAAAATATAAAATTGTGAGACCATGTACAATTATAGAAATGCTCTTTAAAAACAATTGTAAGTACGACACGCACGCCACTTACAGTAACATGTAAAGTATACATTACATATATAAATACTATCAGTGTGTCAAATAAGTTTTATCATCAGCAACTTATTTGGAACCTTAACCTCATCATATAACTATCTCAGTGCTCACTGACACTGTATACTGAAACAATGACATAACGATGTTATCATAATGATATAATATGCCCATATTATCAATAAGTAATACGTTTATGATCTAATATTTTATTAGAAAGACCCCTTCTATCTTCAAAATTACTATTCATAATTATAATGTTGAATTGTAAACAATTAATGAGCTGACGTCTTGAAATCTTGCATAAGTATAAATAAAGATATAAAACTTTATATCTGTTTAAGAGTAAGATCACGTCAAGTGGACTCCCCTTTTCCCACTTGATCATGGAATCAAAATTACTATATTTCAATATAAAGTATTCGCTATCAACAATGATACCCTAAAAGATTTATTTTAATTTTCATTTTTATAACATTTTTTTTTAATGAAAATTTTAGAGACTTTTAATAAAAAAATAGATTACAGGTAAAAACCGTGAAAGATATTTCGATGAAATTTTCAAAATTTGTTGTTTAATATTTACAGTTTAATAAATATTTGATAATTTGAAATTATTTATTTATTAACATAGTGTTAATAAATTTTTAAATAAACAAATGAAAATTGTAATGACTTCTCCGTCAAATTATGAAAAAAAAATTTTTTTACGATCATGCATTATACATTAAAGTTTAATATTTTGAAAGAAAATTTCACTGCCGGCCATTAGTTTAAACAATATGAATTTATTTATCTCAGAGTGGCGAGAGTATCTCAGAGTGTACAATGAACAGGCGCGAGCTGTAGACACTGCCTAAACGTCAATCAGTGTTAATAAATACTAATGAGTGTTTACAGTGAAAAGTAATGTTATTTAAGAAAAAAAAAATTTATTAAAATATTTATCACAAACAGATATTATATTTATTTTTATTTATCATCAAAAACAGGAATATCCGTATTTTTTTTTTTTTTATGTCATTGGTGGCAAACGAACAGGTGGGTCCCCTGCTGTTAAGTGATCACCACCATCCATGCACACTAACAACCCCAGAGGAATCGTAAGTGCGTTGCCATCTTTCGGAGGGAAGGGTTAGGGGAGGGAAAAGGAGAGGAGAGGGGAGGGGAGATGGGTCTCCGGCGCTCTCACTGACCGAACGAAACGCAACAATGCAAGCACTGTTACTTCACGTCGGTCTTCTATGAGATGATGGTACTACCCCGGGCGAGCCGACCCAATTATGCTGAAACCAATAATAGGCCTCGCGAATCATTAAAGACTATGTTTCAGGAATTCGGTATCTTAACTCTGCCCTCCCAATATATTCTAGATAATTTAATGTATGTCCGCAAAAATTCAGATATGTTGGATCTAGTAAAAGACCAGCATAATTTAAATACTAGAAACAGCAACAAATTGGTCATTCCATACTTCAGGCTCACTAAATCCAAAAACAGTTTTGTAGGTAATAGTGTTAAGTTTTATAATAAAGTCCCAAAACAAATTACCGATTTGCCTGATAGTGAGTTCAAGAACCATGTCAAGCGGGTTTTAATATCTAAAGGCTATTATAAGGTGGATCAATACGTGAACGATTGTGACGTCTGGAAATGACGCCCCTCTCTGTGCATCCACTAATAACGAATGTGAATATTTATATTACTATACAAATATATGACATGAAAAAATAAACCAGATCGAGTTTCTGGGCGATGACTGGGCTGTTTTCCGAACCGGTAGTAGCTTTGACGTTCATAAGCGCATTCTTAGGGCCTAAATTAAATAAAGGATATTTTGATTTGATTTTGATTT
>MU158962.1:90180-101418 GCA_015888305.1 Antheraea pernyi
AAAATACATACAATCGAACATAGTAACCTCCTCCTTTTTCGAAGTCGGTTAAAAAAAAAGTCCTTTGTCAGTTTATCTGTTCGCGATAAAGTCAAAAACTACCATTTTTATGCTGTTTTCACCAGTAGATAGAATGATAATTTATGGGGAAGGTTTAGGTATAATTTGTCAAGGTTTTCATTTTATTATCCGTCTCTGTCCGTATAACGTCTTCGAGCCCGCTAGTTATCTGCCCGTAAAAGCCCCGTGAAAGTCGGTCCAATCAATTAGGAGATAGTAGGATATTGCGGACGAAGTCTTGAGAAACAAAATAAAATAGTCTAAGTTACTTCTTATAAGGTGAGTTATCTTCCAGTAAAAGTCCCGTGACAATCAGTTCAAGCATTACGGATATTCCACTGCGGCCGAAGGCGAATAAAAAACCTAAATTACTTTTTATGAGGTCTGTTATCTACCAGGGAATACCCCGTGAACATCGGCCTAAAGTAATGCGGACGAAGCCGCGGACAAATAAAATAGAATATGTCAATCGCTATAATTTCGGTTATCTGGCAGTAAAATTCCCGTTAAAATAGGTGCAGTCGTTTTGGAGATTAACCAGAACAAACAAGTAGTAGTTTCTGAGATCATAGCGTTCAACCAAACAAACAAACAAACTCTTCCGCTTTATATATTAGTATAGATTATAATTACCATAGCTCATTAGTTTTATAATTTCGTTTTTATTAAGGATAGTGTCTCTCATATTCTTTACAATGTTCTCATTGTATTTGAAATCTTTTTAGATCGGTAATTACAATAGTTTTCAACTTTTCACCAATTTAATCATGGAAATTGTGTTAATTTTAAGAGAAAAAAATATTTATTTAGAAAAGCTAGATGGGTGAATGGGAAAACCCTTGCTTCGACTAATTCACTATTGTAATATGTCTAAGAAAATGAATGTCTGTCTCTATTTTTTATTATAACTAATTCCCACACTTTTTGGTAATAAAGAATATTTCTTACAGTTGACTTTTACTGCGTATCTCTCATTATAAAATTTTGTTCTCGATATTCATATCACGATTGCGAGACATGGAAATTCTCTTGGATTCAGAATTGGATTGTCACTTGTGATGATAAGAGAGTGTCGGGTGATAATCCGTCGTAGTGGTTGGAAGCAATCAAGGTAGGTCAACCGCGGTGTGTCAGCATTGTTTTTACAGCTTCTTGAGACTTGTCACAATAAATATTGCAGTGGTGTACACTGAAGTATTAAGCTAGCGCTGTCAGACAGAGATTTGTCAAATGTTTTAGATGACACCTTCTTCACGACAACAAAAGTACATTAACGTGAGCAAAGACGTAAGCGAAAGTAGTCCGGTGAAGCTGTTAAGACCTTGCTAGGTCAATAGCGTAGTCAGTTCGAAAATAAAACGTAAGCGAAAGCTAGTACCTTATAAACTCTTTAGTTTCCGCATATTTAAATGAAATATAATTTTTATACAAGCTGGATATGCACAGCCTGATCCCGAAACGCGACCCGCAGAAGCAAATCACTATGACGGGCTTTTTCGCCATATACATGATAAAACCCTACCACCCCACTTTCGCCATTCCCTCGTTCGTTATTCAGCAGGGTGCACCACGTGCAGGTGAGGTTGGCTTGGGTGTCTCAAGTCTTAGATGTTATTCGATACCCCTTACACCCATGAGAAACTTCAACAAAATATGAATTTAGCAGCGACGAAGTGTACAATAAAAATAAACAGCCCAATTGTGAGTCCAACTTATATAGAAATGGTTCAATTTCTGGAAACAGAAGTCATAAAATACATGGGTAATGATTTTGTTTTAATGGACTTGAGACGTGCGAGTTGTTTTCTTACACTAGTGGCGTGAGATCACGCAACCAGAAGCATACTTTATGAGCAGACGCAATTACCTGAGTGATATGCGACGCTTGCGGCCGGACGTGATCGCCACCACCAGAGCCAACACCACGGCGAGCGGCTGCAGGAGCGCCAGTAACGTCGTCACAGCACCCACCACCCACAAGTTTCGCGGCACGTCCGCCTCTACCTCCTAATGAAAGTGTCAAACATGTTACCACTCGCACTCATTGAACGCGAGTGTGATGAGTGATAGTATGGTACCTGCATAAGGTTCTTGATTTTGTGCGGTAGCGGATGCCAGCGCCCGAAAAAGTCGAGAACGGGACGCAGCGTTTCCCGCAGCTCCAGCAGCTCGATGAGTTCCGTCGCCTCTGGAGAATGCAACCAGCGCAGTAGCCGCGAACCCGCCCACACCGCCCAGCACACCTCTGCCACCGCCACACCCGACATCAGTACGGCGTACTGTCAGCATCACGCGTTCACTTTATTCATTTTATACCACCTAACTAATAAATTATCTCACGTTCAAACATTTACAGTATTAACTAACGAAAGCCCGCGACGTTGATTGCGTGAAAATGCTTTAGATATGCCACAGAAACTACGTGCTTAATACGTATTGTATTTTATTCATTACAAAAATTTCAGTATTCCGTACTCCGTCGCGTGGAACCTTATATAAAAAAAAAACAATGACTAATAAAATCATCTGAATGTATTAAGTCCATTTACTATATTACAACATTTACATCTACTTTTCTCTAGTACTTTATTCGCGTGGTCATTAAAATTACAATAACCTTTGATAGAGTGAACCAATGTTAATGAAACCAAGACTAAATGTTACTCGGAGATATGATTGTTCTTGTTTATAGGAGGTTTTATTGTGGGCGCAGTACTTTAGCAGTGAGGTATTTTCAAACAAACGGACAGACAGAGATTTCTAAAAATGATTGAAATGTATTTTATTATTTATACTAGCGACCCGCCCCAGTTTCATACGGATGCAATGTGGATATCCATTGTAATGAAATACTGTTAGAGAAGTTTTCATCTACATGACATGTACTATGTGTGTAATGTATTTAATTAGATAAGGAATAATACTGTATTGTACAAAATAGCTTGGTAAATAACACATAATTATTTTTGTAAATAGATAAAAATGAAATCAAAATATAAGAACAAATTAAATTCACGTCACATAAGAAACGTTAGTAATAAAGCCACAAACATTTATAAACAGACAGTTAAGACAGCTAAAATCTCGTGGGGCCTCAATCCAGAGATTATCAAGACTATATATACAGCAGTGATAAAGCCGATAATACTTTACTCTGCGAGCGTTCGGTATAAAGAGGCAAGCAAGATTAACTCCAGGAAAATATTGGCCGCAGTTCAGAGAGAGGGGGAAGCAGATACTGGAAGAGTTGTGCGATCGAAAAATAGAGGAGAAATTATGCTACCGGAGAGCGCCGCACTCGGTTGAGGTAGTTGAGGTCAAATACTACTTGATAGCGGATGGGGAAGAGGCCAAGAGAGAGGAATAACAGGAAGGGATAAAAATATATACGGACGGAAACAAGATCAAAGGAAAGGTGGGTGTAGCATGGACGGCGTGGGAAGAGGGACGAGGTTGAAAAAAGGAAGCACAAGCTGGAGCCCTACTGCATCGTGTACCAAGCTGAATTATACGCAATATAGGCCATTGATTTAGCTGATAAGTATAAGACAATAAATGTTATTAGCGACTCGAGAGCGGCCTTGGATACAATCAAGAATACAGAAACATATCATCCACTAGCATACATGGTGCAGTCAAAAATGGCGGAGCAGCGCAGAAAAGGAATTAACATCGAGCTGTTTTGGATCAAAGCCCATGCATCCATGGCGGGAAAAGAAAGAGCCGACCAGGACAAAAGAAGCGGCGTTGCTTCTCAAAGTCCGATCACATTATGACAGTTGCCCTATTTCCTTTGTTAAAAAGAAAATAAGGAAACAGACAATAGACCTTTGGGGCGCAAGATACGCAGAGGAGGGAAAAGAAGAAATAACGAAGACCTTCTGCCCTGACGTAACCACACACAGGCGTAGGCAATAACATGGCTTTGGGTCGTTATATTCTCTAAGTGCTTCAAACAGCATGAAGCCACCTCTTGCGATCCCCTAGAAGCAATGGTTTCGCCCCACACGTACATATTAACTTTATTATACATTTTCTACGCTGTACATTTTCTAATACATTTCTCTAATTTAACTTCTCCATCTTTTAACTTACGAGTAGTGGAAACACGGAGGGGAAACAATGGAAATCGTCCGCGGGTGAAACCGCGGGACACAGCTAGTATAAAATAAATGAAAAATAACAAAACACTGATCGGCATCCATCTGCAATGCCACCTACCTCTGTCAATTGGACTTACACCACTTTCATAATCGATGATTATGCAATTTCATTTACCGACCAATTTTAAGTTGTACAAAATATGGGATTTTTTTAAGAAATTAAACACGGACTAGTTATATATAAAAAAAAATTACATTAAATTAAGCATGAATTACGTGATAGCTAATTTTTCTCAAAAATGGACTTACACCACTTTCAAAATAAACGGTCCATATACTCTGACATATAGGAATATTGCGTCGAGTCAATAGTTCAATAACTATTCTAATTGTGAAATATTAAAAGCTGCTTACAGCTTAAAGTTATTATAGTTTGTTATCTTGATTTATATTAATGCACCATTTGAAGACTCCAACACATTCTGTGACAACTGGTATACAAATAAATTATAGAGTGTACGTTTGTATATACTTACATTGGTTTTTGTATTTACCATTTCTTAATAATTATTATATATATCGTATCGTTAGGAATAAGACCTATATACCTCGGTAATTAAAGGAATGCTCACGGGAGAGGCCATTAAATGAACAAAGATAATGTATGCAACTATATAAGGTACATACTTATAAAAAAATTGTGGTATGTACATATAATGACGTAGGGATCGAATAGTTCAGGCCGGGGGCATATCTATACGACGGTTGTTAGTTTCTTTATGATTTCGACCTTAATATGCACCGAAATTGTGGAATTTTATTTTAGTAGTCGCACTACTGACGGATCGACTTTCACTATAGTGAAAGAAAACTTTCGTAGATAGCTCGAACGTTTGAGAAAGTGTTCTCGTGTCCATTATATAATCAAAAATTATAGTAATCTAGATTATTTTTTAATAAAATCTTTAATATTTCATAGATGTTGTGTGTTGTAGTGTGCGCAAAAATACTATTAGAGTAAGTGGTTATCTGGGACTTAGTAGTGCCTGGGAAGCTTTCAGCTATTGAGTTCCCACGCTGACAAGGGATGCAAAATCTCAAGTGCTGCTTAACGCAGTGAAATGTTCCTCTTTTTTTTCACTTCGATTTGGTGAGTGTAACCAGGCAGTTGCAGTTCTGCATTCACATTGAGTGTATCGCCGGTCATGGTTGCAATACAACGCACATAGACACTTAGTTTTGTGGTACCGCATCGCTTCGCAAATAAAGAAAACCGGACTTACCACCGCAACAGGAATAGCTGTCTTCGGCCTTTGGTGAGTACGTTATAGTTGCGCTAATTATTCTACTTTAATAAGTGTTTATGCGCCTCACGCCCCTCGACCGTATACTCAAATCTAATTATTCAACCGCGCCAGGGCTATTTACACGGCTCAGGTTTCCATAACTAGACTAAATAAATAAATTAAAATTCCATAAATAGACTAGAGTGATAATTAGGTCAGTGCTTTAATTTTACAGATTGGTATTACTCAACTGATGACTACAAAGAACTAATTATAATGAAGGGAAATAACGTTTCAGGAAAACAACGCCTGAAGTGCCTGGACAGCTTTTTTTTTTTGGACTGACTACGCTATTGACCTAGCAAGGTCTTAACAGCTTCACCGGACTGCACCTGAACAGCGTTATCTCGTTCTGCGAAGATAATTACAATCAAGCGAGAAACTATAAATAGCGAGCAACGAGCGAAAATCATTTCACCAACTATACCGACATCTTAGACGGACACTAAAATGTTATTGAGTTATGTAAATTTAAGAACTAAATTAAAAAAAAAAACTCTATAATAAAATAATATAGTATTATTAGTAGTAATAATATAGTACAGTAGTATTAACTTATTATTGCAGAGAACAGTTTTGAAGTATACAGAGTAATCAATGTGTTTCACTTATATTGTGTTACGAAACTACACTGAAATTTAGCTAAATAATAGGTCTTTGTCTATGCAATTGCCGTTCTGCAGTACTGACCATTTCAAATCAAAATAATTTTTGTTTGGCTAAAAATTCTAATTTCAAATTAATTTTATTTTAATAACATGGAATTGTTTTTCCAAAACTAGTCATTTGTTTATTGATTAGTGTTACATTTTCATCGCATTTCAATCTTTATTGTCATCATGGACACGTTCAAAATTCGAGTAATTATGGAATATAAGTACCGTCGTGGCAGCAACGCGGCACAAGTGGACGTTTACGGAGCTAACACTACAAACCAATGCACCACCTGTTATTGGTTTGCTCGCTTCCGTTCTGGGAATTTCGACCTGAACAATGAACCTCGCGGTCGTCCGAAGACTTTGGTCGACAATGACGAATTAAAGGCGATTGTGGGAGCTGATGATACACAATCTACGGCTGAATTAGCAGCAGCTTTCGACGTTAGCATCAAAACAATATTGGTCCATTTGCGTCAAATTAGCAAGGCAAAAAAGCTTGACAAATGGGTGCCCACGAACTCAATGATCGCCAGCGCGAAGTACGCGTCGAGACGTGCCTTGCACTGCTCAACAGACACACAAATGAAGGAATTTTGAACCGCATTGTTACCTGCGATGAAAAATGGATTCTGTTTGATAACCGCAAGCGCTCAGCAAGTTGGTTGGATCCTGATTCAGCACCTAAACAATGCCCTAAACGAAAACTTACCCCTAGAAAAGTGATGGTCACTGTTTGGTGGTCTAGCGCCGGTGTGATTCATCACAGCTTCTTACCAAACGGGGTGAGCATTACTGCAGAT
Organism: Antheraea pernyi; assembly: GCA_015888305.1. Classification (NCBI taxonomy): domain Eukaryota; kingdom Metazoa; phylum Arthropoda; class Insecta; order Lepidoptera; family Saturniidae; genus Antheraea; species Antheraea pernyi. Next base: position 97,149 of record MU158962.1, read on the forward strand.
GTGTACTGTGAAGAACTGAACACAATGATGGAGAAGCTGGCACATCTCCAACCAGCATTGGTCAATCGCTCGTCTCCGCTGCTCCTGCACGACAACGCGCGACCTCATACTGCACAGCAGACGGTCTCCAAGTTGCAAGAACTGGGGTTGGAAGTTCTCCGTCATCCGCCCTACTCACCAGACCTTGCGCCTACAGACTACTACTTTTTCCAGAATTTGGATAACTCCTTGGCGGGAAAAAAATTCAATACCAGAGAGGCAGTACAAAATGCCTTTGAAGAATTTGTTGCCTCCCGTCCAGCTGATTTCTTTAAGAAGGGCATCAATAAACTGCCACTGCGTTGGCAAAGATGCATTGATTGCATGGGTGATTACTTCGATTAATACAAATAAAAAAGATGTGGTGTCATGGGACACCAGGTAGGAACGAAGTTCCTTCGGCAAATGTAGAATCGACACAATTTGCAAAAAAAAATCTCAATTGCTCAATTTTATGTAGGTTTTCTTAATTTTTCTCTTAATTAAAGTATTCTCTTAATTAAAGTATTTAGGAAAATCAGTATTTTAGGAAATAATAAATTACGAGTAGTGTATAATACCTAAAATAACACAACCGAAATAAAATTGAAATAAAATTAATTAAATTACCGATTAACCGATATTATAATTATAATCCACCGATTAATTAAATTAATTCAACGTTTAATTTCACCGAGAATTTCTTTCATGCAAATACGAAGACTTAGACATGTTCATGGTCAATACGGTATTATTATTATTATAATAATAATATTATAATTATAATTCATGAGTATATACTATGCATTGGCGGGGGGGAGTGGTAATAAAGAGAGAAGGGATGAGAGAACGAAAAGAAAGAAGGAGAAAGTCTGTCGACTGTCGCGCCTGCGCACGTCTCATTTAACGGTTTTATTCCACGGACTTTTTCTTACGGTTTTACTATCACATTTTTTTCAGTTCGGTCGCGCAACAAAATCCATATCTCCTCCAAGCCTGCCGTAAGGAACTTGGGTCCAAAATTACATGAAAACAATTCTTTTAAATTTTTTCATACAAAACGGCAATTTCATAGGTAAAGACCTAATACAACAGTGTCATAAACAGTTGGAACGAAGGTTTTCCAAAAATATGTAAAAGACGTAGAATAACATCAGTGACGTAATGAACTCTCGTCGACAAGGAACTAGCAGAGTACTCGTTCTTCGTTTTCATTATAAAGTTAAGTTAAAAAATAGTCATTGGAAACGTTTCGTGAAAAATAAAAACATTTGTTCTATAAACATGTATAAAATGCAGATAACGATACTCGTAATTATGAACAAATAGGTTTTCCCGTGGGGTTTACAATCGGGTCATTACTAACGAAATAAATATCAAAATAGTTCAATTAAATGCGTAATAACAAAGTGTTCAAATGATGTATATTAATATAAAATGCTGATAGTATATTTTTGTCATTAAATGAAACTTGTGGTTGTTACTACAAATAAGTATGATAAACTACTGATATATTTATATTTAGGTAAAACATATCTTTAACAAAGGCAGGAAAATGTTTAGATATTCCCTACTAAAAACAAATTAATTAAATCAAAAATACATTATTCAATTGTTTTAATTAAGGTCCTGAAAGACGCTTATGAACACTATTACTGATTTGGAAAACAAACCACTCTTCTAGAAGAACCAACCAGAAACTCGAGCTGGTTTACATGTTACATAACGTAACGTACAATTACAAGTTAATAAATACTTTTATTTTAGTTATGAGATTGTCTATTTTTAATAGTGTCCGGTGTATCGTTGGATATCTTAGACGTTTACGTGAAATTACAAGAAAGGTAAATGTATTCTTAATACTATTTTTAGGACCGTTGACTTTGAATTTCTTAACTCAGGAAGAGATGAAAATAACTAACTAATAGCAAATATTAACACAAAACTTAGTATAAACTTGAGCCTCTATAAGGGAACAAAGTAAAAAGGTTTCTCTAAATGTAAGCAAGTAGGCGAGAACTATTACGGTGTAAGTGCATTTACCAGCAGCAGTAGTATGCGGCGGCGCGAGTGCCTGCGTAGAGCGAGTGCTGCGGAGGCGAGGTGTCCGAGCAGCAGCAGCGCGCCGCCCGCAGCACACAGCATCACGGCGGAGACGCGGTACTCGAGCGGGAAGAGCTGCCGCACCGGCACGTACGTGCTCGGGTCCCACTTGAGCCGCGCGGCCGTCACCAGCGCTCCGCCCGCGTACATCTGCAACACCGGTTTTCAGCAATATTACATATCGAAATTCATTTTGTACTTATAATACACTGCGACTGCACCTTTTATATTAGAGCAGCTTTTGTCCATGATCTTCTAAACGGGTAGTTCGATTTTCATGAAACTTGTACTGGCATATAGCTGACCTTATAAAGAGTAACCTAAGATACTTTTATTTTCAATAATAGTTGTTACTTGGACTGCATCCACGTGGAATTTAGCAAAAATATGTTGTTCACAGTAAAAATGTGCGTGAAGCGTGCGTTGTACTAGATTCCAAAAATAAGTATAATTGATATTCTTATATCTATATGTCAGAGTATATATGTAGAGCCTGTAGAGGGCCGAGAGCACGGATGGCATTATCCTCCATTTGTATGTATTTTCACAACACGACCGACACTTTGAAATGAAACGACGACTTCTTCGATTCTTTGTCTTTTAATACTTTTACAATAATCTCAGAGACAAACCCTCGGAGACAATAATTATCACTTAGCGACAATAACGATAGATCTCACGATCTCACAAACAGTAATGAATAAATGAACCTTGTACAAACTCTTGTAAGCACTTATAAAGGAATCGCCTACCTTCACCTACCGACAATCCAAGTGAAGGAAGTCGTAGTTTAACGAAGTACTTAATCTATGATGTTGTACATAGTTACACTTGATGTTCGCTAATAATTCTAATTATAAATAAATAACTATTTTAACTCCATACATTGAATAATTACGTTGTCATTAATTATTTCAAAGTAATTCACCGTTGTAACAACCGAAGTACTTACAAATCCTTATTTACTATAAAACTCATTTTAGATCGACAATTATTCTAGTAATTACAAAGTAATACTAATAACATAGTACAACGCCAATATGTTTTAATTACATTGTTATTCATTCTAAATAGCAACTTTACTATTCTATCTCGACTGCACATAGAATGGATTTCCGGTTTTAATAAATAACAAAAGGTTCCAAATGTTACTTAAATCTAGAATAATTCTATTACAATTTCACATGTCCGATTTTAATTATCGTGACACTAATTTAGGTCTACTTTAAATCAAGAATCAAATCAAGTTAGAAATGTTATTGCACGACGCCACTATTTCTTAAGATGGTGTCTCGCGTCGTATGGCGTGACACCGGCTTATTTAGTTACTTCTATCAGTGCTTATATGAATAAACATGTGGAATGCTTAGAAGTTATGAACAGTTTAATCAATCTAAATTACTCAATAATTTACAAGAATCCACATTAACAATAATTAAATAGAAGTGCATTAACAACACATTGCCTATATTGATTAACATAGAAAATAATAGATGGCGGTGTTAGCAAACTTTCGACTGCTGGATGCTCCCACTATGACACGGCCATTCTGATCGTCGGTGCGCGCTCTGCACCAGACGACTGCCCTGCCCTGGTGACGAGCAGACGATTTCCCTGCCCTCGTGATGAGCAGCACCCTGTTGATGAGCAGACGATTTCCCTCCCCTCGTGATGAGCAGCATCCTGGTGATGAGCAGACGACGGCCCGGCCCTGGTGATGAGCAGCACCCTGGTGATGAGCAGACGACGGCCCGGCCCTGGTGATGAGTAGTCCACTGCCCTGCGCTGGTGATGAGCAGGCGACTGCCCTGCGCTGGTGATGAGCAGGCGATAGCCGTGCGCTGGTGTGATGATTATGTCGAAACTAAAAAAAATTTTTTTTTTTTTTAGTAGCCCTTATTTTGTCTTGGGTTATGGTTTGAATTGCAGGAGATTTCTATTGGTATCGACAAACTAACTCGGCAGAGCTTGAGTTATGTGGTTTATGTTTGGAACAATGCAATGTTTGGTTTTTGCTGCGATTGTTATGCTGTTCTAGCTGTATAATTTTATAGTATGTGAATAACAGAATGCAAGGTAAGGAGTTTCGGACCATTGCTCCGTGACAGGCACGAAGGCTTTGATTTGACAGGATATAGGGAACTGGTCC
>MU158962.1:101827-115598 GCA_015888305.1 Antheraea pernyi
AATACGTGAAGCCTAAACTTTGTATCCCTTTTTAACGGAATTGGGCGAACGGATGAACGTAAAATTTGGCATAGTTAAAGTTTTTATGGAGGAGAAGTGTAGAAACCTATTTATTTTATATAAAATGCATTAGAAATACTTTAAATTAATTAAAATATGCATTACTCACACGAATGCTTCAATTTTACACAACATATACACACATGTAAATAAAAAAGACATTTTGACATCTGTCAATAAAGGACTTCGAAAAAGGTTGTGAAGGAGGTTGCTATGCTCGACTGTATGTATTATTTTACTCTTACGTTCCGATTACCCTTTGTCATTCTACATTCAACAATGATATTAACCCTAATAAAATTCAAACTTAAAAAAATCAATGAACTATGGTCGAATGTCGACCGCTGGGCGCCCACTAGTTTGTATAGGTGTACGTAATTTCAATTATGTTGCCTTTGTGTCAGTCTGGCGGCCATTTTGTTTTATTTACCGCGCGTCTACATAACTCAGCAACAGTAGCAACGTATAAAATTATTGCACTGAGTTCAACGAGCACTATTTTAATTGTGGAATAGTAAAAACTGTTTCCAAATATATTTATATAAACTTTTATATCTTAATTTTAATATTTCATTATTTTAATTAAGTGCCGTCTCCTCCGACAAAGATCAAACAACCACACAATTAAAAATAAGAAAGAAAAATAATAATCTTCCAATCCGGCCGGTCACCGTGGAAGAGTACGACCATAACCCTCCAAAAACAGATACCACAAAGGCTAATAACAGAAATAAAGAAAAACCACAATATTTACACATAGCAACTTACAATGCTAGAACCTTATCGTCATACGAACGCCTAGTAGAATTAGAGGAAGCAATACAAGGAACAAAATACGACGTTATAGGAATATCAGAAACAAGACGGCTAGGTACCAACATACAAGAGCATAAAAACTTTATATTTTGTTACGTGGGTCACACGCCCGGCCTGTACGGAGTAGGCTTTATAGTAAACAAAAGACACAAAAGCAATATAGAAAGCTTTACGGGATTGACGGAAAGAATCGCTGTACTAAACATGAACATTCAAGGCTTCCTAATCTCTATCATACAGGTGTATGCACCAACGGACTCTGCAAGTGAAGAAGAAATTGAAGAATTCTATAAAACGATTGACAAAGCTCTAGACACCACACACAACAACGTCATACTTATGGGAGACTTTAACGCGAAGATCGGGCTTCCCAAGAAAGAAGAACATATAGTAACAAAGCAATTCGGGAGCGGGACGAGGAACGATAGAGGACAGAGGCTAGTGGATTTCGCTTTGGAGCATAAACTAACTATAATAAACACATGTTTTAAAAAGAAATTAAGTAGAAGATGGACATGGCGGTCTCCGGATGGAAGAACTAAAAATGAAATAGATTACATTTTATCAAACCAACCGAAATTGTTCCAAGATATGAGTACTATGAACTTAAACTACCCCTCAGATCATAGGTTAATAAGATCAAAAGTAAAACTAACCAAATTAAAGAAAAGTAGAGTTAATTACAGTATTAGGCATGCAAACCAATTGAAATCTGAACTAGAAATAGCTGATTACAGGGAAACATTATCAGGAATGGTATCTAGGCAGTGTGATAGTCACGGAAACACCTCAGTACAAACACATTACGATAACATCACAAATGCAATTATCACGAGTTTAAAATCAGCCCAAACAATAGGAAAGGTACATAGACGACACAAGATACTATCGGAACGTACTTCATCTCTTATACAAAGAAGGAAGGAACTTCAAAAAACTAAAAACAAATCGAAATCTATGAAAAACGAGCTCTCCGCACTCTACAAGCTAGTAAATAAATATATAAGAAAGGACTACTCAACATATAGACAAAGCACATTAGAAAGGCATTTAAACATAACAGGCAGCACAAAAAAGGCCTACAGAGAACTCAGAACAAGCAAAACCTGGATAGAAGGTCTAAAAGAGTTTGGCAAAGACCTAAACAATCGAAAAGACATCATTAACACAGCAACTAATTTTTATAAAAACCTATATAGCAATAAAAATCAACTAACTACAATAAAAAATAAAAACACTATAAACATGAAGGAAAATCACATTGAACAAACTAACGAAGATAACATAAAAACAATTAACGAAATTGAAATCATAGATGCAATAAAAATGCTTAAACTAGAAAAATCCCCTGGATCAGACAACATAACAAATGAAGCTTTAAAAACAGCTTATCATTTACTGGCAACACCGCTCGCTGAACTATTCAGCCTGATATTACAAAGCTCTGAAACGCCTACACAATGGTCCGAATCGAACATTATTTTAATATACAAGAAAGGAGACCCAAAAGATATAGGCAACTATAGACCGATAAGCCTATTACCAACTTTGTACAAGCTTTTCTCGTCGATTATAAACTCGAGAATCAGCACCGTAATCGAAGCAAGACAGCCTGTAGAGCAGGCCGGTTTCCGAAAAGGTTTCTCTACGATAGACCATATATATACCTTAGAGTTAATTATAGAGAAATATAGGGAACAACAGAGACCACTCTATCTCGGATTTATTGACTACCAAAAGGCCTTCGACACGTTGCTCACGATTACGTTTGGCAAAGCTTGAAAGAACAGGAAGTTAGTGAAATATATATAAAAGTGATCCGGAATATATATAACAACAACACGGGTAAAATAAAACTAGACATACTGGGCCCGAGCTTTGAAATAAAGAGAGGTGTAAGGCAGGGTGACCCCTTGTCACCAAGAATATTTATAGCCATACTCGAAAGCATCATCAACAAACTGAACTGGAGCAAACGAGGAGTCTACATACAAAGAACCTTTCTGAGTCATTTGCGTTTCGCCGATGATATAGTATTATTATCCGAGACCTTCTCAGAACTAAAAGATCAAACAACCACACAATTAAAAATAAGAAACAAAAATAATAATCTTCCAATCCGGCCGGTCACCGTGGAAGAGTACGACCATAACCCTCCAAAAATAGATACCACAAAGGCTAATAACAGAAATAAAGAAAAACCACAATATTTACACATAGCAACTTACAATGCTAGAACCTTATCGTCATACGAACGCCTAGTAGAATTAGAGGAAGCAATACAAGGAACAAAATACGACGTTATAGGAATATCAGAAACAAGACGGCTAGGTACCAACATACAAGAGCATAAAAACTTTATATTTTGTTACGTGGGTCACACGCCCGGCCTGTACGGAGTAGGCTTTATAGTAAACAAAAGACACAAAAGCAATATAGAAAGCTTTACGGGATTGACGGAAAGAATCGCTGTACTAAACATGAACATTCAAGGCTTCCTAATCTCTATCATACAGGTGTATGCACCAACGGACTCTGCAAGTGACGAAGAAATTGAAGAATTCTATAAAACGATTGACAAAGCTCTAGACACCACACACAACAACGTCATACTTATGGGAGACTTTAACGCGAAGATCGGGCTTCCCAAGAAAGAAGAACATATAGTAACAAAGCAATTCGGGAGCGGGACGAGGAACGATAGAGGACAGAGGCTAGTGGATTTCGCTTTGGAGAAAGTGATGAGGAGTTTATTCTGGCCGAATTGTAGATTAATTAGAATAAGATTGCTTTTATATCATAGGGGGCAAACGAACAGGCAGGTCACCTGATGTTAAGTGATCACCGCCGTCCAAAGACACTAACAACACCAGGGGAATCGGAAGGAGACGGGGAAGGGGAGAGGTAAAGGAATGGGTGTAAGCTCGTTTCTTGAAGGTTTGCAATTCATAATTGTTTGGAAATACCGCCGCTGGGAGTTGATTCCACAAGGTCGAAGTACGAGGCAGAAACGACCTTGAAAACCTCACCGTGGAAGACCTCCAGCCATCCAGGTGAAGGGTAAACAACATCCATATTTAAATTTTAACATAATAGTTAATAGTAATATTAAAGAAAGACCTTACCTCTTCTGCCTTTCTAATGAAACATTCATTCATACATGTACCTTCAGAGTTTTATAATACAATTTCTTATGGAACACTCAAGCGATTACTTTTTGTATGATAGCAAAAACTTAATTATATTGACAATATGGGCAGATAACGGAGCCGCGGGTAACACCTAGTTCTAGAATAAATAAATACATTCTCAAATAGAATTATATAATATTCTAGTTAATAGGATGTCACCTAAATCCGCCTTTAACTTCGTAATTTGTTTTATTTAATGCAGATATATTTGGGAAAAGATGATCTTTTCTGAAAATAAGAACGTTGTAGCCATAAATAGCATTTTGATTACCAGCAAACTGAACAGAATAGTCAAAAGATCGTTATCAGTTAGCGGTAAAAGAACAGATCACGAGGAGCTCTGAGCCCGAGAAATGTGTTATACGAACACGTACTACGCATGTCAGCAAAATGTATAAAACAATACATCTGCCGGAACTTAAAATCATTATAATTATGTACTCGTACCTTCCCATAGAAAGAGAGTTTTGTCCCGGCAAGCAGCTGTGACACTCACACACTGACATTTTTATTATTATTATTCATTACATATAATTCTCGTTTAAGTTTTATTTGTTTTTATACTTAAGTCAATTCTATTGTTATTTTTCTCTTATCAATTTGTTCAATGTTTAAATATATTCTTTAACATATTTATTAATACATAGTGTAAGGTTTTTATGTTCAAATAGTAATGTACGAGTATCGACTAGTAATGTACGAGTAATCAGTTTCGACTTTTACTATCGTAGTTTTTTTTATTTCCAGCCTGTTGTTGTATTTTCCAAAAGTACCAATAAAATTATAGAGAGGGTTAATGCGCAGTATAAAGCAAATATGAGGGCAGCGGCAACGCACCGCCTTACATTATCCAGATAATGCATTTACAATTAGAAAAAAAAATCGTAAAAAAATAACTCTAGCCCGAATCAAATTTCTGTAAGGAAAGCTCCATCCTCCTATCCAGACAGACTTCGAAAGTTGCCTTTTTCACAAAAGGTATGACAATAAATTTTCATTTTGTTGTTTCCTTATTATTTATTAGAATGTAATAATTTTAAGACTCCCAGTAACATAAATTATATGAAAATTTCAACTGCCGATGTATAAAGCTTAGCGTCACAAGTATTTTAAAGGTGGGACAAAGAATATTAGGGTAATAGGTAATAGCAATACGGTTTGCTTTCTGAGAACGGGGCGTCAAAAAGGCGATAAGAGCAAACGTACAGATCGCAATAAGTGTACTCACAGCAAGCAACAGATTGACGTGTGTGAGCAGCAGCGGCGCCACCCGCCTGCAGCACGACATCTTACAGCAGCCGCCTCCGCCTCCTCAGCCACGAGTACAACACTAACTCTTACAGGGAACCGAGTTCTGTCGCGTGTCGCTATCTCGATATTACTAATAACTTCTCGAAATATATTGTATCTTATCAGACGTTATCAATTTGTCAGTTTAATCAGGTGGGTGTAGTGCGCGCCCACGGTCACTGACTGGACTTGTGTGTGTGTTCTAGTCGCGATTGGATCCCTCATGGAGCATAGACTGATCTCCGACAGGTCCATACGATTGTTTTTAATCAATGACTGGCCAAGGCCACCCGCTGAGCACCGACCGCACCCCGCGGGGCGCACTCCCGCATACAATTTTCCTTAAGTTCGAATTCGACAGAAGATAAAACAAACCTACTCGCAACATGTCCGTGGCGCACGTATTGTCGGGTTCACTGTTAATGTGTACAAATATAATGCGTCGTGCTTTACCATTGCATGATGCTGGATGTATACAGACGGAGGCGCTTGCTCGGGAGTAAGCGGGAAACATATTACATTATATCACTAGTTACATAGCTAGTGATAAAATAAATCACGTGTTACATTAGTTGTGCCTATATCAGAACTAATAGTTAAGTAATGTGGGAGCGTGAAACAAATTTACACGAGCTAAACTATATTACTATTCGTATTAACAGTATTCTGCCAACAATTTCATTTTCTTGAAGTCTTATAGTCCTGAAATAACTTTGCAACTGTGAGAAATAATTTCACTTTTAGCGTATTTATTGTTGCCGCAACTCTTATTATTGTTAATCATACTATGTACCTACAAAGGAAATTAAATCGACTTCAGTATAAAAACACAACTAGAGATTAAATAAGACACTAAAAAGCCAAAGATAACTTAATTATCACATTAAATTAAAAATATTAGTATATGCGCTAACTAATAATCTGTTTGGAGCCGATGGTTAACCAAATTTCAAAATTTTAGTAACTAAAAAAATATAGCGCTATACTATGTTATTTGTATCGACAAATATGTGTATGTCGCAAAGTGAACCTAAACTTTTTACGTAGTTGCTATAATGTTTTTGAAGTGAAAACTTCTTCAAGTGCGTTGAGCGATTGTTGGTAGGAGATGCCCTCGACGTGCTCTGCTCTGGGCTAACGACGCGCAGTATAGCAACGCTTGTGTACATGTAATATTGATATTTTGTATTGAACTCGTGGAGCCATCATGTTTGATTAGTCAATAAACTGTATAAAGATGAATATAATTTTTGTGCGGAGTGCAAATAGATGTAAACACCATACTAATGTTAAAAATAATAATGACTATAATTAACTTACAAATTCGAAAAGAATAGTTATTTCATTGTTTTGAGTTTTCGCTTCTTATTATGAATGCCTCAACTTATTTTTTATTATATTATTGTTTATTTTGTAATGTAAATAGATGTACAGTTACTGTAGAGTATAATAACATCAGTAACGTTCGTTAGCGTTCGTATTGTTATCTCTTATTTCTTCCGCCCGCTTCTGCTTCTGCCCAAACACAAGATAGCTGTTTGTAAACCACTCCACTCCACTATCTACCATTTCCATGATCAAATCGGGATTGAGGAAGGTGTCAACATAGGAGTTTGAGGTTCATTTTTATTGCGACTACAAGTTGTGCCATGTTTGTTTTTAAACTAGTAGTCGCCCTATAGATTTTATTATTTGCAATAATTATTGTCAGCCTGTCGACCCAAAAAGCACGAAGTATAACGAATAGAGAGACTTATAAAATTTCTTCGATTCGTCTACGATATGAAAAAAAACTGTATACAATTTTTCTCTATACTAAAGAAAAAAAAACAAAAGATAATTCGAGAAACAAAGGAGAAAGATATTCTGTGTTTTCACTTTACCTCTCTATACCTATACCTAGTGTTGCCATAAATACTGAACAAAGAAAAAATATGTTTTCTATTGCAAATAACATTTATTACTTTTACAGTGTCTTAGTTTAATACATAAATATAAAACAATTTAAAATATAAAAAGCTTATTCGAAGTGGTCTCCATTGGCCGCAATACAGTCCTTTAAACATTGAGGCCAGTTATCAATAGAAGCACGCACTCTTTCTATGGGAAAATTCTTCACTGCCAATCGACGGATTGCTTTAGGGGCTCCAAATTATCATGGTGTTTAGAGCAAGCCGTACTCTCTAAAACTGACCATAAATCTTAATCCAGCGGGTTAAGATCGGGACTAGACGACGGCCAGTATTCAGGTCTAATGAAGTCTGAAACGTTCATTTCCAACCAAGACTGCGTAGACCGAGCTTTGTGACCCGGCACCGAGTCTTGCTGGAAGGACCATTCTTGATTATTATACGGTCATTTTGTTTGTTAAAATGTTGGTCAATTGTAAAAAATTTCTCATTCGTAAACAATTTTTTTTTGTGGCCTCCCTTTTCGTACCGCTTCAGTAGTTGTTTCGATTATACCACCCTATTCTTTTTTTAAATTATCAGTTAAGAAATGACTAGTACGTATCTTACAGGCTGCAAGTCCTAAGTCATCTTTTAAAACACGCAACATGGTTCTAGGTGCTATCTTCATCTCCCGAGATAAAACCTTTTGCTTTCGGACAGGATTTCTTCGAATTCTTTGCCTTACTGCTTTGACCACCTTTTTCGTACGAACACTACGTGGACGGCCATATCTTTTTCTGTCAAAAACAGAGGAGGTCTCATTGTACCTATTAATAGCCCGGTACACAAACATTTTACTAATACCAAGCGTATGGAGAGTTTTAAATATTGCATTTGGCTCCATACCTACTTTCTGTAATGCAATCAAAGCGATTCGGTTCTCTTTATCACCCCACTCCATTTTTAATATCGCAAAATATTGTACAATGTATTGGCGCCAAAATCCAATGAATAATCATATAAAAACGACAGATTCCAAATTCAAATGTAATATTTTGTTTATTTTTAATTGTAACAGTATTTATGGGCAGACTAAGTATAGATTAGCTGACGAGGAGTTAGTAAATATTCATCAAAGCGCTGTTCATCCCGAGCAACGGGAATATAGTCACTTCCCGCACAACCTTGCCAGATAGGCAGGACGAACACGACTAGCGCCCTCTGCAAGGCTGCTAAGGTAAGACGCCCGCACATGTGATGTGTTGTTAAGACGCGACAACACGGTGCACGGGCGTGCATGTTTGTATTAATTAAAGGTAGTAGTTAATAAGTTCTAGGTGTACATTATAATAGTCTCATGCTATGTAAGTGTTATTGTTAACGAACACTAAACAGCAAATAAATATCATTGAATTCTGTTTAAATTCGACAAAACTATCGGTGAACATGCAGACGAGATGTAGTTGAAAATCTATAAGCGGTATTTCTCCCCTTAGGGGAAGAATATTTACGTCATGGAGTATGTAAATGGGACCACCCATAAATATAACCAATTCAAATAAAATTAATATTGCTTGAGATTTTCACAAAAAAACAATTATACTATGACCGTGATAAAGTATAGGACATCGCTAATTCTCCCTGGGATAGTGGGACCATTCACAAGTTCTCAAATAACTCCGTACGATGTACGTATTTCTTGTTTAAATAAGAAAATAACTGAATATTGTGCTTTAACCATCTGCGACTCTCATACGTAGTCGCTACGGACACGATGAATTAAATAAGAATTCATTGAAATAAGGAACTTCGTTCCAAAAGTTGGGAATCTTATTACACACTCAATGCCATAGTTCACGTAACGATTAATGATGTAGTCAAGTTCCGTATGAAACGAAATGTGTTTTTCCTGAACAGGCTGGTCGATTATAAATGGACGCGATTGTCAATCGTTTCGATTCCCTGTTGTTCTTCACCTTTCCGCTTATTCATATTGCTCTGTCTATAACACTCGGCATGATTATCACCGGGATGAATATTATTAATCATCATCAATTATATCGCCGAAATAAATGTACAAAACAATTTAAAACTATGACTCTGCAGTGTTATTAAACAGATAACCTCATAGTTAAACATTAGAATTTTACTTACGACTTTCATTTGTTTTTTATTATTATCTGTTAATTTCATTGATACGTAGTGTATGAAATTCGGCAGATTATTCTTGTTAATAATAAAATTTAATATTGTAATCGTTCTTTTTCATTAAAAAAAGTTTTACTGAGTCAAGGTTATGAGGTATATGATAAATTTGAGTGATAATACCGGATCTCAACGTTGCTCAGGTGTCTAAAAGCTGGAACTTTAATTGAAAATGGTTACACGTATAATGAAGTGGTTCAAAAATTACGAGTGTTCAGGTTTGTGATTTTTTGCAATGCATATCTAGTCTAGTACAGATCGCGATTCTTTTCGCACTATTCATGAAAATTAATTTTCTTTTAATACACCATGATGATCGTCCTCATACTGCGGCGGAAGTGACGGAGTACCTTACTGATGTTGTAAAAATCAACCTTTAGAAGAATATATTGAATTCATCCATTATGTTAGTTCAAAATTACTTAAAATGAAAATAGTGAGCAACTACTGCCTCTAATTTTTCTTTTCGTTTAGTCTAATGTTTTTCTGTTAAAAACTTTATTATAATTAATTGCTTCTATTCTACACATTTTAAAAGCTTACAATGTACACATCAATCTGTTTTCATATTAATTTCCCCACTTTTTATTGCATTCCTTTTAATATCCCCATAATTTAGTACGAGAAGTGAGCAGATAGATGGCGTTTAAAACAGATCTTACAGACGCATGACTACACGTAGTATCGATTTTACTTTCAACAGGTTCATTGCATGCTTCACATCATAAAATGTTTTCAATGTGAACCACTGCTGTAAGTTTATATAGCCTATCGAAAATCATCCAAAAAAAATAATCAGATCCCTTAATTTATAGGACTAGTGTATATTGCATATATTTTATGAAAGGTGTTTGTAGCCCATATATCTCTTGTGTCTTTGCGATATATGCATCAGTTGTGATTCTAGTTAAACACAAACCAAAAACTGAATAAAGACTCAAAATACTTCTCTATAAAGTTATATTATTTATCAATGAGTCAGCATGTATCGACTCGGGCGGGGTGTGTTATCAGTGTTGCTGAGGTGGAGGGGAGGGGAGAGGGCGGGGTCGGGGCGAGGATCAAGTTTCACGAGACTGCTCCTTAACCTCGTCTGTGTATTCAATGACACACATTTTATTTAAATATAATACCGTATTTCATTGAGAGCTGATAATAACATCCTTTACTGTGTATAAAATGAGCACAACATGCTTGACTTTAATAATAAATATGTATTCCCGAATTGATTAGTTCAACCTTCACAGTGTTCATCCGCGCTCCCCCCCTCCGCGTTCAACATCGCACCACGCCATCGCGTCATACGGAAACTTAATTGACGTAACTGGAGATAATTGGAATAAAACTCATGTTTACAAAAATATAATTTTATTTTCATAATTATTTATAAACTATGTGAAACAACAGCGTGCACTACATCGCACCGTGCCGCATTGCAATATGCCATACTACAATGTGCCGCACCGTACTGTGCCGCATTGCAATATGCCGCACTGCAATGTGCCATGCTACAATGTGCCGCACCGTACTGTGCCGCATTGCAATATGCCGCACTGCAATGTGCCATGCTACAATGTGCCGCACCGTACTGTGCCGCATTGCAATATGCCGCACTGCAATGTGCCATGCTACAATGTGCCGCACCGTACTGTGCCGCATTGCAATATGCCGCACTGCAATGTGCCATGCTACAATGTGCCGCACCGTACTGTGCCGCATTGCAATATGCCGCACTGCAATGTGCCATGCTACAATGTGCCGCACCGTACTGTGCCGCATTGCAATATGCCGCACTGCAATGTGCCATGCTACAATGTGCCGCACCGTACTGTGCCGCATTGCAATATGCCGCACTGCAATGTGCCATGCTACAATGTGCCGCACCGTACTGTGCCGCATTGCAATATGCCGCACTGCAATGTGCCATGCTACAATGTGCCGCACCGTACTGTGCCGCATTGCAATATGCCGCACTGCAATGTGCCATGCTACAATGTGCCGCACCGTACTGTGCCGCATTGCAATATGCCGCACTGCAATGTGCCATGCTACAATGTGCCGCACCGTACTGTGCCGCATTGCAATATGCCGCACTGCAATGTGCCATGCTACAATGTGCCGCACCGTACTGTGCCGCATTGCAATATGCCGCACTGCAATGTGCCATGCTACAATGTGCCGCACCGTACTGTGCCGCATTGCAATATGCCGCACTGCAATGTGCCATGCTACAATGTGCCGCACCGTACTGTGCCGCATTGCAATATGCCGCACTGCAATGTGCCATGCTACAATGTGCCGCACCGTACTGTGCCGCACCGCTCCATACCTCGCTGATAATGCGCCTCTTGTGCGTATCACATCCTTATTGTCTATGTAATGGTTGAACGTTTTCTTATAATTATATTTTAACTGTATTGCCTTAGAGGTAATAACTCCTAGCTCCCAAACACATTCACGTGTATAAGTCAGGCGTAGCCATAACACTATTTGGCACCAATAAACAACCTCTAAAAATCAACTATTCGACAATGATATCTAGATACGGGCGCTTGGGAAGTGAACAACGCCTCCACCGGTCGCGCGCTCTTTAAATCCTTAACAACTTTAATTCTTTAACATCATTTTTTGAAATAAAACGTTTATTGTTATTTTCGAAAAATAACCTTATATTTACTTTTCTAAAAAGGTATGTAAAAAATATACTTAAATGTTATTTCGTAGTTATCGTGTAGTATATTTTCTTACACTTATGTATCGACCATACAGCATACTGTACATACATGTGGCATACACATTCTACAAGAGCCGTGTACTAAAAGTGTTAGTGAACAGAACGCAGCGCCGCGGGGGCAGAGCTTGCGTGAGGGCTATACGTTACTGTAAAACTATATTAAAACGATTATCAGTGATATTGTGAGCACAGAGCGAACAAGGCGCATTCTGCTCCGTCGTCAAACCGCGCCCTCTGTCGTCAGGTGCCGCGACCACGTCGTATCGAGCTCGATGCATCTCTCTTCACTAACAAAATACTTTTACGATAACTCTAGCATTCAGACATGCTTCTATATGTTCTAGACGAGCATTTAATTACTATAAACGCGGTATGATATAGAAGACTATAGCGTCCACATACAGTTTGCAATTTAGTTACATTGTACCCGTCGTATTCACGTGACAACATATTTATACTATATACATAGAACTATAGTAAAGTGCCTCGTGACGTCCTGTCACATCGCGTCGATATAAACCCGCGATCGTGACACATTACAATCTGTGTTCAGGCGACGTAGGGATCGCGATTCTTTGCAAAAAATAATAAGTTTTTTATTCGATCCAAATCGTGGTCTGTGGAATCAATTCTCCTGTCACATCGCGTCGATATAAACCCGCGATCGTGACACATTACAATCTGTGTTCAGGCGACGTAGGGATCGCGATTCTTTGCAAAAAATAATAAGTTTTTTATTCGATCCAAATCGTGGTCTGTGGAATCAATTCATGAAAAAATGGAGGTCTAGAGGATGGAATATCCAAAATTCGATCTGCTCATTTTTTTCTTTTTTTTAAACTATAAATTGTTGTATGATTTATTCAATTATTTTCTATGTAAATAAAATCATACAACAATTTATAGTTTAAAAAAAAGAAAAAAATGAGCAGATCGAATTTTGGATATTCCATCCTCTAGACCTCCATTTTTTCATGAATTGATTCCACAGACCACGATTTGGATCGAATAAAAAACTTATTATTTTTTGCAAAGAATCGCGATCCCTACGTCGCCTGAACACAGATTGTAATGTGTCACGATCGCGGGTTTATATCGACGCGATGTGACAGGACGTCACGAGGCACTTTACTATAGTTCTATGTATATAGTATAAATATGTTGTCACGTGAATACGACGGGTACAATGTAACTAAATTGCAAACTGTATGTGGACGCTATAGTCTTCTATATCATACCGCGTTTATAGTAATTAAATGCTCGTCTAGAACATATAGAAGCATGTCTGAATGCTAGAGTTATCGTAAAAGTATTTTGTTAGTGAAGAGAGATGCATCGAGCTCGATACGACGTGGTCGCGGCACCTGACGACAGAGGGCGCGGTTTGACGACGGAGCAGAATGCGCCTTGTTCGCTCTGTGCTCACAATATCACTGATAATCGTTTTAATATAGTTTTACAGTAACGTATAGCCCTATTGCATCCTCTGATCCGTCCCAAGCCCGTAATATATTACTTAAAAGCGTTGCACCAGCGTCAGTAGTCGATTTTGATTTTGTGAAGCCAAACTGTCGATCATCCAG
>MU158962.1:115908-130559 GCA_015888305.1 Antheraea pernyi
ATTCCCCATATGTCTTCAGTATGTTTCAAATTTAATAGTTTAAAAGTCCTTATTATTTCACCTGCACTAATAGATGTAAAATTTTGACTTTACAGGTGCACTCAGACTTTTTAAAAATGATAGGGCACCATGGGCTGATGAGTTAATATTTTTTGTTACCTGTAAAGGTATATTTGTGAAATAATCTTGGAAAACAGTCACTACCTTTGAACTGTTTGAAATTAGTACTCCATCAACATCTAGGTTATGCGTATTATCATTTATTTTATTTTTTCCTAATTCTTTATTTATAATATGCCAGACAGTCTTGGTCTTATTACTAGACTCAAGTACTTTATTTCCTAAAAATTTTACTTTGGCAGCTACACAAACACGTTTAAAAATTTTAGAATAATTTCTGACATAAGTATGAAAGGATTCATCGCTAGTTAATGATCTCCTATAATACAAATCGTATAGTCGATCTCTACTTTTTTTATAACTATGGTAGCCCATTAGCTAAAATTATTTTTATTTTTTACATTATAAACTATTCTTGGGCAGTGTTTATTAAATTCCGTCCTTATGATATTAAACAAGCTGTCATAATCCTAATTTGGATCTTGATTGCTAAAATGATTAGAAGACAATTTTTAAAGAATATTGTAATTTAAACAGTCTAATCTAGTTAAGGTTTGTTAATCTAGCTGTTTTCTCATACTCAGTTCTAGGTTTTTTACAGTTTATTTTAACAACTATTCCTTCAAGTCGAGCAAAAAGGCGGCAGTTTTTCGAACTTTTGCACTTTCGAAGCAGTTTATGCCATTTTCGACCCCCTTTAGTTTCGTTGTGGATGAAACTAGAAGCCTGAATCTATTCTTCTATACATATAAAAAAAATGAAGTGTCTATATGTAATATAAAAATAACATTTTTTTACTGATTGGGTGTGAAAGTATACATGCAACTGATAACAAAAATGCGATTTTAAAAATTTTTGTCGGTCTGTCTGTATGTTTGTTCTAGGTAATCTCCGAAACGCCTGGACCGATTTTGACGGGAATTTCACTGGCAGGTAGCAAAAATTACAGCGGGTTACTTAGGTTACTTTAAATTAGACTAGCTGTTAACCACGGGTTTGTCCGTTATACTATCTCCAAAACGGTTGGACCAATATTCACGAGACTTTCACCGGCAAATAGAGGACATCATAACAAGTGATGAAGAAAGATATTTTATATTAATATAACTTATATAATGTATAAAGAAGAATAAAAGGACAAATAGCAATATTCAAAATATAAAAAATCGTTATGTAAATATAAGAGTAATAAAATGAATAGTCAAACAAGTTAATAAGCAACTAGAAAACAAATGTAACCAGGAATAAAAATGAATGTAACAAGCTTAAAAGTACACCCGTAATAAAAAGTCGAAACGCGTAAAAGAACGAACGCAAAATAAAGAGGAGAAAAAATGAGCATAAAATAAAAGAGCACCAAAAGTACAAAGCAAAAAAGGTCTCGGATCTTGTCTGAAGGAAAGGGGGACTTTCATTAAAAAAAAAAACAAGTAATAAAGTCTATTTTATTTTAAACTAGCTGTTAACCGTGACTTCGCCCGCAGTACTATCTTCAAAACGGTCAAACCGATCTTCACGAAACTTTCATGGATATATAGCTGACCTTATAAAAAGTAATTCAAGCAATTTTAGTTTATACTTACTATTAATCGTGGGTTTGCCCGCAGTGCTATCTCCATAACGGTTAGATCGGTCTTCACGAGACTTTCACTGGCAGATAGCTGGCTTTACAACAAGTAATTTAGTTTTTTTTTAAGTTTTTTAGTTCATATTAGCCGTTAATCGTGGCGTCGCCCACAATACTTTCTCCAAAACGGTAAAATCGATTTTTACGGGACTTTCACTGGCAGATAGCGGACCTTATAAAAGTAATTTAATTTATTTTCATTTAGACTAGCTGTTAACCGTGGCTTCGCCCGCTGTGCTATTACCAAAACGGATACACCGATTTTCACGGGACTTTAACTAGTAGATAGCGAACCTTTTAAAAAGTAATTGAGGTTATTCTATTTTAGACTAGCTGTTACCCGCGACTTTGTCTGCATGAAATTTAGCAAGACTTCAACTCATTCTTCAGTTTTAATACGAGAAATAATTATCAGCTTATTGTTTACAATTCGACATTATGATTATTAATAACATTAATGATATAGAGGTCTTCTTAAAAAGATCTTAGATTATAAACGTATTACGTAAAGTGTTCCATGATACAATTTCTTGCGGAAAGTCTGTTCTGTCAGTGAAAGTTTCGTGACGATCGGTTGAACTGTTTTGAAGATAGTACTGCGGGCGAAGCCACGGTTAACAGCTAGAGTAAATTGAAATACACTAAATTACTTGAAATGATATCCACTATCTGCTTGTGAAAGTTTGGAGAAAATTGAACTATGGAACTCTTTATGTAATACGTTTATAATCAAAAATCCTATTAGGAAAACATCTATATCATTAAAGTTATTAATAAACTTATAATATCGAATTGTAAACAATAAGCTGATAATTATTTCTCTTATCTTCTATACATATAATAAAAATGAAGCGTCTGTATGTAATATCAAAATAACATTATTTGACTGATTGGGTATGAAAGTATACGCTTCTGATAACAAAAATGCAATTTTTAAAATTTTTGTCGGTCTGTCTGTCTGTCTGTTTGTTCCGGGTAATCTTCGAAACGGCTGAACCGATTTTGACGGGAATTTCACTGGCAGATAGGAAAAAATACAGCGCGTTACTTAGACTACTTTAAATTAGACTATCTGTTAACCCCGGCTTCGTCTGCCATGCTATCTTCAAAATGGTTTGACCGATTTCCACGGGACTTTCACTGACAGATAGCTGACCTTATAAAAAGTAATTTAAGTAATTTTAATTTAGACTAGATGTTCGCCTGCAGTGCTATCTACGAAACGGTTCGACCGTTTTTATGGGACTTTCGCCGACAGATAGCGGACATTATAAAAAGTAATTGAAGCAATTTTAGTTTATTAGTTTATACTAGCTGATAACCGTGACGTCGCCTGTAATGCTATCTCCAAAACGGTTCAATCGATCTTCATATAACTTTCACTTAGGGATAGCTGATCGTTTAAAACTAATTCAAGCAATTTTAGTTTATACTAGCTGTTAACCGTGGCTTCGCCCGCAGTGCTATCTTCAAAACGATTCGATCAATCTTCTCATAACTATCACTGGCAGATAGCTGATCTTATAAAAAGTAATTCGATCAATTTTAGTCTATAGTAGCTGTTAACCGTGGTTTCGCTCACAATGCTATCACCAAAACGTTTACATCAATTTTCACGGGACTTTCACTGGTAGGTAGCGAACCTAGTAAAAAGCAATTGTGGTTATTCTATTTCAGATTAGCTGTTACCCGCGACTCTGTATGCATGAAATTTAGCAAGATTTCCACTCATTCTTTATTTTTAATAAGAGAAATAATTATCGGTTTATTGTTTACAATTCGACATTATAATTATTAATGACATAAAGGTCTTCCTAATAAGATCTTAGATTATAAACATATTACGTAAAGAATTCCATTATACAATTTGGCTGTTCCTGATGGTGATGCAAGCGTCGCTTAAACCACAGGATAGTTCTAATTCACCGTTGGAGTATAACAAATTGTATCAAGAGATCACTTCAGACCAATACGATTCTGCAGTAATGACTACCGTAAAACTAAAGGATGATGGGAAAGGTCACATAATTACATCAATCGTAAACAAATTACTGGATGAAAGCCGAAGGAATGTCTTTGATTATGCGTATAATTTAGTGAGAAATGGCGACATAAACATAGTGTCCGATCACTTCCCAATACAGTTCCAATGGATATTTACGGGTAAAGAGATAACCTTCATCAACCAACATGACAGAATGGCTCTTAAACTCGAATGGCATCCAGATTATGATGGCGATAGAGGTGCATTTGGCGACACGGACGAATGGGAAGGTAAAAGAATGGCCTGGAAATTAATCCCTCGGTATGATGATAACTATAAAATATGCTTTGAAATTGTGAATATGCATTTTAACCAGTATTTAAAATTACAACTGTTAACTGACGATGTTGGTAACCGTAGAGGATTTGGAGATAACGTACACGATGGTCGAAGGTATCGTTGGTACTTCCATCCGGTGGTAATTGATCGTGAAATGCTATTCTATATCTTCAACGTGGAATACAACCAGGCGTTATCGCTCGACAGATACGTCGACTGGGCTGGCGATCGTCACTTGTTGGGCCGCAACTGGAACCTAAGAGGTAGTAGTATTCCTGCAGACCTCTTATGGTACATCAGACTCCATAGTGATTTTGAAAAGATTTAACATATTATAATTTTAATCAATTTTGTGTGTAATTAAATATATTATTATTACAGTACAGATGACTATTTCTTATATTTCTATAATATTACTTGTAATATTCTATTTACAATGAAACAGACTGACTCAAAATGAAAAATCAAAATATCTTTTATTCAATTTAGACCCAGAGAAGGCGCTTATGAACGTCAAAGCTACCACCGGTTCAGAAAACAACCCAGTCATCGAGATGAATCGGCAAGAAACTCGATCTGGCTTATCTTTTCCAGCTTGACATGCTTCTTAAACTCACTATCCGGCAAATCGGTAATGTGTTTTGGGACTTTGTTATAAAACCTAACACTATTACCTAAAAAACTGTTTTTGGACTTAGTGAGCCTGAAGCATGGAATGACCAATTTGTTGCTGTTTAAATTATGCTGGTCTTTTACTAGATCCATCTATGTTTTTGCGGAAATACATTAAATTATCAGGAATATATTGGGAGGGCAAAGTTAAGATACCGACTCATGATGAACACACAAATAAACTTCATCTAGCACAGAGGTCGGCAAACTCATCATCCAAAAAGCCAAATACAATATTGAGAATTTTTTTAAAGAGGCTTTATTATGTAAATTATTAAGATTACAAGTAGGTACGCTCTCAAGTTTGCCTCTGTTAATATATTTTTACGAGTAACTAACCCTGCTGTTGTTGCTTTATAAAAATGTGCCTCGTATCTGTAGGCTTGACGTTTAAAAAATGTTTACTTTTCTCTAACAAGGCATTTTACTAAATAATATACCGTGTTTATACTAAAGATTTCGTGAAAGAGCCGCATTCGGCTCGCAATCCGCTGTTTGCCTACCACTGAACTAGCACATTGTCTGTCGACGTAAAACATAGATTAATAATAATATATCGAATTTTTTTATATTTTGTAGGAATCATTGTATATCTACTTATTTACATTAGATTTATTTATAGTAGTTATTCACCACTCTGAATATAGATGCACGTAATACAAATTAAGGTATAAATACGTATTTATCTATAAAAACGAGATAACTTAAGCATAAATAAATGTCAATTTTAGATTCCTATAATCATATTATTACTTCGTTTTGTATTAAAGTCTTGACTATATTATGCGCAAGCCCGAATTTAGGTTATATTCAAAACGACCAAAACGATTAGCTAGGACTGTACATATTATTTGTTTGTTTCTATCGTGTAAATACACGGCCTCGTGTTCTTAGCCATACTAGTGGGCGCCCAGTGGTCGACATTCCACCATAATTCATTGATTTTTTAAAGTTTGAACTTAATTCGGGTTCTTTTGTCAAAGGGTATACTTCTATTATCAAAGGTTTTCATCATGGCTACTTAGTTATTTGGCACTTTTTTAAATTGTATATGCAGTGTTTAACAATTAATAAGAACACCGTTTATATAGAAACACTTTAGTTTATTATTATATTTTACAGAATGTAGGAAGCTCACTTATCGCTAGTTCAACCAATGTAACAACCATTTACTCAAACGTACATGAGTGACAGTGGCTAGTGTTACCACCCTATTACACTTTTCCCAGCTTCAAACTCAGCCATTATAGTTATTATACAACATATTATTGAGGTCGAACGTGATATGAGGTCCTGCTACTGTCTACGATAGTATATGACCTGAAGTTGTTACTATTAACAATTTTTCCTTTTATCCATTTATTACTTTTAGGGTCTTTCATGAACCATATGTCTTGCCCAACTATAAAGTTTCCTTTACCTCTTACATTTTTGTTATAATTTCTTTCATTTCTGTTTCTGACCTTATTAAATTCTGAAGCTACATTTTTATTTATTTTAGGTTTTAGATATTGATAAGTAACAGGAATTTTGGTTTTTAAATTTCTATTCATCATTAACTGAGCCGGTGAAAAATTTGTTCCTGAAACTGGAGAAGATCTATACTGAAGCAAAGCTACTCTGATATCCGTTTTATCTTCCATACATTTACTTAAAATTTTCTTTCCTATTTGTACTGCTCTCTCAGCTATACCATTAGATTGTGGATATCTAGGACTTGAAAAATTAAACTTAAAACCCCATTCATTAGCAAAAAGTTTGCATTCTTTAGAGTCAAATGGTACATGATCTGATACTATCTCTGATGGAACACCAAATTGTGAAAAAATCTCTATTAATTTATCTATTATACTACCAGATGACTTACTATGAATTAATTTTATATCCAACCATTTAGTTGTATAATCATATATAACTAAATAACTTTTCTTTCTAAAATCCATAATATCTACTCCTATCTTTGAAAATGGTAGATCTGGAATGCTGTGTGATAAAAGTGGTTCTTTTATATTACTGTTTTGGTATGTTTGACAAATAAAACATTTTCTTACAAACTCTTCTATATGTATATCTATTTTTGGCCAATAATATAAACTTCTAGCTACTTGTTTCATTTTAGTAATACCCAAATGGCCTTCATGTAACTTTTTGATTATAGATAATCGTAATGATTTTGGAATTAAAAGTCTGTCATTCATGAAAATTAAATTATTATCTATTGTAATATTCTGTCTGAATTTAAAATAAAATTTAATTTAATCCTCAACTTTAGTATTTTTTTCTGGCCACCCATTTTTGACATAATCTAATAATTTCAGTAATTCCTCATCTTTACTTGTCTCTAATATTAATTCTTGCTTTTGTTTATCCGGACATTGCAAATAAGAAGACAAACCTACACAGTGGATAACCTCATACATATATATATATCATCCGTTTCAGTTTCATTAAGATATGAGCGAGACAACAAATCAGCAACATGCATTAATTTACCTTTTAAATATTTTAATTCAATATTATACTTTAACAATTTTAATTTTAACCTCTGTAGTGTTGATGGTATTTCATGAATGCTCTTTTTTAACAGTGTTTCAAGCGGTTTATGATCATTAAAAATTGTACACTTTCTACCATAAATATAGTAATGAAATTTTTTCGTAGCCCAAACAACACTTAGTAATTCCTTTTCAATTTGTGAAAAATTTTTTTCTGCTGTGGTTAAGCTTCGTGAAGCGTAAACCAGTAGGTTTGCCACCTTGCATTAAACAGCATCCTAGCCATCTTTAGATGCATCACACTGAATGGTTATAGGTAACATACTATTAAAATTTTGTAAAACAGGTGCTTGACTTATACATTTTTTAATTTTGACAAAATTATTTTCATGTATACGTGTCCATAACCATTCACTTTGTTTTTTTAATAACATTTGCATAGGTGCTGCCATTTCAGCTAGCCCTGGTACAAACCTGCGTAAATAATTTATCATTCCTAATATGATTTGTAATTCTTTTTTATTGTTAGGGCTTTTTAACTCGATAATGGATTTAATTCTATCCGGATCTATTTTCATACCTTCTTTTGTAAATATATGTCCCAAATACTTAACTTCTTTTACTTTATATTGAAATTTGTTTTTATTAAATTTTACATTACACCTTTTAGCACGCTCAAATACTTGGGACAGTATTCTGTCATGTTCAGTATCATTTTCAGCCGAAATTAATAGATCATCACAAAAAATAACTACTCCTGGAATATCTCCAAAGATATTTTCACTATATTTTTGAAAAATTTCTGGTGCTATTGATAAACCAAAAGGTAATCTTAAAAATTTATAGCAACCAAAAGGACTACTAAATGTACAAATCTTAGTTGAGTCCTCTGTTAATTTAATATTGTAAAAGCCATCCGATAAATCTAGTACAGAAAATACAGACTTATTACATAATTTTGCTACTATTTCCTCTAATGTTGGAATCAAGTGATACTTTCTTATTAAAACTTTGTTCAGCTCCTTAGGATCTAGACATATTCTAAGACTTTTATCAACTTTTTCTATTATAACTAAATTGCTTACAAAACTATCAGGATGTTCGACCTTCTCAATAATCTGCTGTTCTTCTAAGATTCTAAGTTTGGTAGCTAGTCTCTCTTTCAGTGCATGAGGCACTCTGCGAGGAGGTTTTACTACTGGTGTGGCTCCAGGCTGAGTGTGAAGCTTTAAAGGTGTTTCAAACTGTCCAATCCCCTGAAAAAGTTCACAATATCTTTTAATAATTATATCTTTGTTTTCATTATCAACACTGTTTACAGTTTTTAACAATTTTTGGCTTCTTAGTGAGCTTAAACCCAGTATCGGTCTTACACTTTCTTTTACAACTATAAACTCAGTATTTTTTACTACATCATTTGTCACTATTTCTAAGAAAATTTTTCCTAAAGGATATAAGTGTGACCCTCCAAAGGCTTCTAAAATAATTTTAGTGTCAGATAAAATTGGTTTTTCATCATTTACAATTTTCTTTAACTCCCCAATAGACAGTATATTAACTTGTGCACCCGTATCACATTTGAATTCTACAAGTTTATTCTTAATTTTTAGTGAAACAATCCATTCATCTTTATTATTTGATATCTTACCTATGCTGTGACAAATTTTAATTAGTCATAAATTATGAACATTATTTATAATTTCGAGCCCTTCTTTTTCAACATAATTAATTTGCCGAATAACTTTACATCCGATTTTAAAATGGTTTAACTTATGACAATTTGAACAAGCTTTACCAAACGCTGGACAGTTACGTTGCTTGTGCCACGTCCCACATTTTTTACAATGATATGCATTGTTTTGTTTGTACTTATCTCTTGAAGCACTTGCTTGAATAATATCCACTAATGTTGGCTGCTGCTGTAATAGTGTAGATTGCTCTCGCGACATTTCATGAGCTCTACAGAAATCTATTGCCTTTTGTAGTGTCAAATCTCTACTTTCTAATAATTTCCTTTGAAGATGAGGATCTTTAATTCCAATAACTATACGATCTCGAAGCATTCTTTCTTCAAGATCTTTATAATTGCAATTTTTGACCAATTTTCTTAATTCTGTATAAAACTTGTCAAAATTTTCTCCTTCATCTTGAACTTTTTTATTAAAATTAAAAGTGTTGATTATTTCATTTTGAATTGGTGAAAAATAATTATCGAACGCAGTTAATATTTGCTCGTATTT
This sequence comes from Antheraea pernyi, assembly GCA_015888305.1. NCBI lineage: Eukaryota > Metazoa > Arthropoda > Insecta > Lepidoptera > Saturniidae > Antheraea > Antheraea pernyi. The sequence goes on from MU158962.1 coordinate 125,386, forward strand.
AGTAGTATCCTCTTTTTTCAAAATATTGAAATATACCTCCTGGCCTTCATGACCAATACAGTTTAACAAAATGGCCGCTTTCCTTGAATCTGAAATTTTTTCCAATCCAGCTACTATCAAGAAGATCCGAAACTGTTGCTTAAATTTTTCCCATTTCACAAGAGAATCTAGTCCTGTGTCTAATTGTAGAGGTGCAGGCATTCTATATTCAATACCGGCCATGACTTCAATTTCTCCTTCCAGCATGCTACTTAAATTGATCAAACGAAATATCCTGTTTTTATTGTAATGGTTCTTCTCGGCTGCGCCATGTATTGTTTATCAGTTAATAATAACACCGTTTATATAGGAACACTTAAGTTTATTCTTATATTTTACAAATTATAGGAAACTCACTTATCGCTAGTTCAACCAACATAACAACCATTTACTTAAACATACATGAGTGACAGTCGCTAGTGTTGCCACTCTATTACAGTTAGGGCCCACCTCCGGTGCCGCTGCATCACATTCAAGAGATGAGACTACAACACGACCGGAACATTGATATTAGCGCCACCATATTATAAATACACATCGACACTAGCGCCAACATATTAAAGATACACATTGATACTAGCGCCACCATATTAGGGAGACACATTTACACTAGCGCCACCATATTAAAGATACATAAATAAGAATTACTAATATTATATAGATTTTAAAGGGACTTAAATAAGAATGGATATCACTATATAGAATTGAATCATTAGTTTGATCATTATTAATAATAGTATATTCATTAGTGATTAGTGTAATAATTGTTTAGTTCGATAGCCAAGTCAATCTATTTTATTTGAAACATAAAAGATTTTAAACGTAATAACTTAATACATGCATATGTTATACCTATATGTATACATATGAAATTTTCGTCATATTTTTAAGGCGACTTTTGACAATTAGCATCGCGATATTGTTTAGCAGCTTAAGGGTTTCCTATAGCTATAGACTCTGGTAACACTTCGAAGTGACGCTTGATCATTGCTAGCGTAATCACAGGTTTGTATTCTATGATAAAGCGCAGTTCTCAGTGAAGGTAAACATCGTGACATTACCAAAACATGCTGGCAAACCAGTTCCAACAGGCTTTACGAGTTACTATTTTAAACCACTAAACGTACTAAATAAGGGTGCTTCAAATATTCAGATGCAGTAAATACGACCACACCAGGTACGTATATGTCGGAGACCAAATAGGGTGGTGGTGTGGCGGAGGCGCCATAGAACTCTCTTGCGCCATTATCCATCACAAAAATGATATAAATGAGAACTAAACCACCCCATCATAATAATTTCGTCAGAATTAACTGACTAAACCACCCATAATAATAATATCGTCATAAAACTTCCCATAATAATAATCTCATCACATCTCAATATAAAATAATAATTAAGAACTATTAATTCAGACTATCACCCCGTCATAATAATATTGTGACTCAACACCAAATAATAATCCACGACGCCAGAGCCAAGACCGACTTAACAACGGTCGCTCCGCTCCTTTTATACCAAAACAAGTCGAGTAGTAGGGACGCACAGTACGTGTGTACCGCACGACGCTAGAGCCAAGACAGACTTAACATCGTCGTAGTCGTCTCAGCCTACCCCTTTTTGGGCGGGCGAGGATACTGGTCAGTGCGTATTGCACTCTTCAGTGGAAAGCTCCGCGACTCGTAAATACGAGCCTGTCGTTAGGGTTGTGCCACTCTTGAGTGGTTGGTTTCCTTTATATTTGTGGTTACTCTTCTATTTAGTCGCTCTCTTCAAGCGGAGCGACCAGGTCTCGTGGTGACGGCTTTGTTTTGCGATCGGGCGGTCGCGCGTGGTGTGGAGCGATTCCTATGACGAGTGGGAAACTCGTCGCGTCCGCCCGCTTAAACAGGGCTGTCGACATCCGTGTAATAAAGGAGTCGATATCTTCCCATTTCAAGTCTCTTTTGATTACATCGTTCCTAACGTATCTAGGTGCTCCTACGATCGCCCTTAGGCTCAGACGTTCCTGGATACGTAGACGCTCTTTCTGATAGTTGGAAGCATAAGCGTACCAGGCCGGTGCCGCATATGTTAGGCGGGTCCTTATGTACAACTTGTAAATGGCTAGCTTTGATCTAAGGGGTAGTCTGGATGCTAGAATAGGTCGGAGCTTAGCTCTCGTAGCTTTTGCACGTCCAATGACATAGTCAGTGTGCTTGACAAAACTCATTTGCGCATCTAAGTGGACTCCCAAGTACTTGGCTTGCCTCAGCCATGGCACGCTTTTTCCCTGTAGGAGTAGTGGCGGCGGATACGGCGGTTGTATACCCGTGATGAACGCCTGCGATTTGGCGACATTGACCTTCACTCTCCACCGATCTAGCCAGTCCGGCAGGGCCGCTAAAGTCGGACGTAGATAATCTGCGGCGTATTTTTTGTTTGCTGACCGACTTAACAACGGTCGCTCCGCTCCTTTTATACCAAAACAAGTCGAGTAGTAGGGACGCACAGTACGTGTGTACCGCACGACGCCTTTTTTTTTTTTAAAAAAAATTAGTGAATTCAAGCGACTTTTTGAGTAATGAAAATACATAAATATTTTGACATTAGTTTCAATATAGTTACTGGCAAGAGCATGAATTGATTTTGTTTTTTGGGAATGGAAGGGAAGACTTAAGGGAAAACACCTGACGATCTAAATTTTTTTGCAGAGTATGTCCAAAAAGTACTGGGCATGTTAAATATTGTGTTTCCAGTAACATAAACATTTAATATGTACAATAGTTTTATTTTCTACCGAAAACATCGATGTATTTAGACATCGATGTTTTGCTGTCGATGTTTATCGTACATCGATACTTTCTAATCGATGTTAACATCGATGTCAACATCGATGTTTTTCTAATATCGATCATCCCTAATTCAAACACAATACCTTTGCGCGATTACCAAACACAATACCTTTGCGCGATTACCAAACACAATACCTTTGCGCGATTACCAAACACAATACCTTTGCGCGATTACCAAACACAATACCTTTGCGCGATTACCAAACACAATACCTTTGCGCGATTACCAAACACAATACCTTTGCGCGATTACCAAACACAATACCTTTGCGCGATTACCAAACACAATACCTTTGCGCGATTACCAAACACAATACCTTTGCGCGATTACCAAACACAATACCTTTGCGCGATTACCAAACACAATACCTTTGCGCGATTACCAAACACAATACCTTTGCGCTTTCTCTAAAATGTTCTCCTCGCCCCTGTGGCGTACTCGATGCGTGATCAGAAGTGAGAGCTCTTCACTTCCGAACGTCATCCGTGTACCAAAACACTCTGTTACATAGCAAAGGACGTGGTGGCCCGGAATCACAGAGCTATTCGCTACTAATTTAGCAATCAGAAATGGATTTGTATGAAAACAAGGCTAATATAGGCGAAGTCTTATCCCACTTGCTAGAAGTGGATTCATATTAAAACAAGGCTAATATGAGCGAAATACTATCCCACTTCTGATGTCGGAGACCAAATAGGGGTGTGGTTGGTGGCTGTGGCGGTGGCGGAGGCGCCATATAACTCTCTTGCGCCATTATCCATCACAAAAATGATATAAATGAGAACTAAACCACCCCATCATAATAATATCGTCAGAATGAACTCACTAAACCACCCATAATAATAATATCGTCATAAACCTTCCATAATAATTTATTTATTTATTTATACATATACAATTTTACAGAGAAATGTTAGAATGGTAATTATAAGTATATTACTATTATTATATTATATTAGCTAGCCGAATTACTAGCAAAATTATAATTACATGAGCATTAGTGACTGCTGTAGTTAATAACTGTGTTACAGCCACCAACACTCACCGCCGGACAACACTAAGCTTTTTGTTTGAAAAAGTTAACACATAAATCGTAATATGCAACAATGTAAAAATAGCTTATCTAATAATGAAATGCTGCTAAGCAAGCGTGAGTTAATGTCATGTTGAGTGATATGCATGTATAGAATTTAAGTGTGGTTTGATAATATTATATTTTAGCAAGAAACAATTGCAAGTAAACTAATTATGTAAATGATAGTAGTTCTTCGGCTTCTTCATGTGTTAGGCCTAAAAGTCAACATTTTTTTTTTTTAAATTTAATTTTGATAAGTGGATAAATATTGAGAGATATTAAACCTTCTCTTTAAGTAAATAATTAGCAGTACCTGGACGGCCAAGCCTAGCTCGGTTCTTTAAAAAACATTTTTTAATTAAAATCAACAGTTAGGTTTGCCTAACCTCTTGTGGCAAACTAACGGGTGTAGGCGAGCCATGACCATAGCGGCCTTGTTGCGTACTTTCTTAATTGACTTAACAGCGGTCGCTCCGCTCCTTTTATACTAAAACAAGTCGAGTAGTAGGGAGAGAGGCGTGGCCGAATCACGCGATGAATGTAGGTAGGCGCCGATATATATTTATGATGGACACTTATAATTCAATAATAAAGAGATAAATAATGGATAAATAATCACTCACCTGCAACACGATGCCGATGACTCCAAACAATATGATTACAAAGGCATTATTGGGAGCTTCCCGTTCCACCTCCTGCAAACATATATCAACAAATATTATTACAATACTGCATGAGAAAGCTTTTCTATTTAATGACAGTACGAAATAATTCCTCAGCATTCGATGCCGGGTACAGATGAAGCGAACAAAGGCGAATATAGGATAACGAAAAAACGCAAACGAGTAGCTGCAGGTAATTTACCGAAGCAAACACCGTTTTCATTCGGCTGTGTTCCAACATACGTGACGTCGAGTTTTATAAGACAAACAGAGATGTTAAGTACGTACTTGAAGTATATATAACATAGTACGATTAGCCTTCCCCATAATTGAATATGAGAATATAAAGAGGTAAGTAGAGAAATACCTCGATCATGTCATAAAGCGGGCGCGCGACTTCCCGGTAGCGTTCGACAGCGAGTAGCGCCGGCTTGAGGTCGTGCAGCAGGTCCATGCCGCGACGGGCCAGCTCCGCCTGCGGCGCCGCCCGCCACCACGACACCAACGAGACGCCCATCCACGCGCCGTACCCGAGCTCGGACAGCGCGAGGCACGCCACGCCC
>MU158962.1:149632-180070 GCA_015888305.1 Antheraea pernyi
GTGTGAAATTGATCAAAAATATGTTACAACTGCGTGAGACGTGTGCCTTACTGACTCCAAGAATAAATATACATAATTGAAAGTCGTATATTTGTATGTAATATGAATTATATCATCTTTTTTGTCAATTTGGCGGCCATATTGTTTTATTTACCATGTTTGCTTCTACATAACTCAGTTATTATATACGTATAAGAATAACTTAAGTATATCGACAATACGGGCATATTATATCTATCTATAAAATAACAGATTTAAGATATATTGTTCGATAATGTATAGCTTATAGTTTTCATTACTTTCTTATATAGTGTTAGTGAGCACTGAGTTTGGTATATAGTAGGTTGAAGTTCCAGGTATGTTGCTGATGATAAATCCCATCCCATTCGATATACTATTAGTATTCATATATCTAATGTACACGTTACATGTTACAGTAGATGGCGTTCGTATCGTAGTTATAAATGTTTTGGTAATGTACACACCCACTCACAATTTTATATATCTTTAATAAATTTTTAAAAAGCGCGTGCGGAGCCGCGGGTAACAATTAGTAAGTATATAAATAAGTAATATGTTATAATAAAGTCAGTATTGTATCAGCCTCCGTTGTATCATTTACCCGATCCCTACAACGCGTTCAGAACTCATCTTTATCTTTAATTACATACTAGCGTCCGCGTCGAACAGTTACTTTGGACTAACGCTAACACGCAGCGGAAGCTCTCATAAGAAAAAAAACTATTTTGAAACATCCTTCATTTGTGCTCTGTATTTTTTTTTAAAGTAACTATTCCGCGCGGACGAAGTCGCGGGCAGAAGCTAGTCTATACATATAATAAGAACGTAAATGTAACGTATCTGTAATTTTTCGATTTTTATGAAAAAAATTGTTGCCGGTCTCTAGGAATAAATAATAAAATACATTACAATCATTTTTAGTAATGTCTGTCTGTCTGTTTGTATGAACACGCATCACTGCTAAAGTACTGGGTTCATAATAATTCAATTATAAATCATATTTACGAGAATTACTCAGTCTTTGTTTTATTAAAATCCATCCACTCTATCAAAAGTTATTGTAATTTTAATGACAATGCGGAGTAAGAACGAGAGGAGAGTAGTAATCTATACTAATATTATATCGCTGGAGGGTTGTTTGTTTGGTTGAAAGCGATAATCTCCGGAACTGCTGGTCTGATTTAAAAATTCGTATTAGACAGCTCATGTATCAAAGAAGGCTATAGGTTATATATCATCACGCTAAGACCAACAGAAGCGGAGCAACAATGAAGAATGTTTCAAAATCGTTTTTTTTTTCTTTTGAGAGATTCCACTGCGTGTTAGCGTTAGCCCAAAGTAACTATTCCACGCGGATGAAGTCGCGGGCAGAAGCTAGTACAGTATAAAAAAGCAAACAGGTATGCCAGGCCGCCTAATGTAAAGTGGTCACTGCAGCTTATAGTTAAGTGCTACCAAACTTAATCTGTAATGTAACTTAATCTGTAATCCTAAAGTCAGTGCTAATTGTTTGCTACTCCTGAGGACTAAGTTGGAATGTCTCGTAGTCCATCGTCGTCACCATGTAGTCAGCCACACCTTCCGAAAGAGAACACAGAAGCGCGAGCACTGCTATACTGCGGCAGAAATAAGTGTGACGATAACGCTCCGACAGTCGAACTTTCAACAGATTCTACTACTCATGTGAACCTGCTTTATTGGAGCTGATGACAAGCTTATGAAGTAGAATGAATGAATACATAATTATATTAAGACACGGTTAGATGTCAAGAATTGTTATATTTAGAGTAACCTTCTCGAGTTTATGATAAGTACCTGATTCTGTATGAGTTAACATAAGTAGATAGGTACAGCAAGTTGAAGGACTTCTCTTAATGTAATAGTGTTGTAAAATGCAGTTACAAGTGTTACAAAGTCGACTAAGAAACGCTTTTAGACTCTCTGCGATATCCAGTGCAGGCTAATTTAGTTTGTCATTTGTCTGTCCAGGAGTTAATTTTTTGGCAATGAGGGAAGGAACAGATCGTTGCCACAGGAAACTGTGAAGGGGGTCTCAGTAAGAAGTGCCAGAGCCAACGGATAAGTAAACTGATAGTGGTTCCGTGTTGGTTCCGAAACGTTTGGTGTCGAGCGGATCGGAACGTTTATTCTGTCCTGCATACTGCGGGGAACAGTAAAACAACGCGTCAACGTCGTATTTACTGATCTCACTAGGTTAGTTGTATTGTTCGGCTTGCTTTCGTGTATATATTAGGCTACCAAAAATATCATTGTATGACTTCGAAGTCGATTTGTGCAAACGATTATTGACAATGAATTGTCATATCCCTAATTAAGAAAACATATAACATGATTCCGAGCAGCAAAACGAGCGCAGAAATTCCGAGATACACTCCGTATAAGTCGGTTTGTTTTGACGAGAACGCACAAACATTAAGAAACGTCAGTACAGTTCATTTAAACAGAACTCGTGATTCATATAGCTCGATGACTGTAACTTCAATAGTAATGTAAGAATTAATATTATATAAAAAAATGCGTTCAATAATCCGACATAAACCTAAACACGCCAAGTACGTTTAAAAAATGGTTTTTAATTGTTAAATTTACCAAAAAAAAATTTCAATTATTAAAAATCATAACGGCTACTTGGTCTGTTTTTTTTTTGATTGTACATCTTTTTATGAGATGATAATTTCTCCTTAGTATTTTTCTAAATGAAGAGTTGTGAACGTGTACTTGGCGCAATTTTTTAAAGTGGAACTATTTTTGTTCGGATCATTTTATATTGAGATGTGATGAAATTATTATTATGGGAGGTTTATGACGATATTATTATTATGGGTGGTTTAGTGAGTTCATTCTGACGATATTATTATTATGGGGGGTGGTTTAGTGAGTTACAAACAAGTTGGGGCACTCTTTGGAGGATCATCGTGGGGTAAAGTTGTGGAGAAGGAAGTTATATTTTAGTTCTCATTAGTATCATTTTTCTGTTGGATGATGGCGAGAGAGTTCTCTGTCGCACCTACGTGCGCCGACATGTATCTACTATATTATGTATATCTTATATTACTTCATGTATATGCCAGATGCCTGTTCACAGTACTCACACCAATACATTTTTAGAATATAACATGTTTATATACGTATGTTAATCGATATCTTCGTTGACTTTAAACCAATTTCAATGGTTTCTATTTTATTTGAATTGCTGACACTCGGGGTGCCTGGGTGGTCTCATTTAAATTTGAAAAAATATTGGAACCCTAAGGGTAGAAATAACGAGATGAATAGAATGAATTTCAGTCACTTGCCATGTCATTTTAAACTAGCAGCTAATTTTAATAAGAACTTGGCACAACCAATAGTTGCAATAAAAATAAAATATATGCCTCAAACCTGATTTGATCATGGAAACGGGAACAACGAGGACTTGTGTTTGGGCTGTTGACTGTTAACCAGAAAGACGCAGCCACGAACAGATCAGAAGATCAGAAAAATAACAAATTTTAATATAAAGATATATCCGATCTCATCATCGAAGAAAAGAAAATAGCACGTTTTTCCATTTTTAGTGTAAATTATTTCCGCTCCACTTTCACTTCTGGTCTATTCATGGCTGCGGCATTTTTGACAAAATTCAACACCCCAAGCGAAAAATATCTAAAAACGTATAACTACAAAAATATTTGTATATGCGCTATCTAATAATCTATTTGAAGTTGCTGTCAAAGAGGATATAATGAACACTACACTTATCCCCCTTCCTAGTCTTCAGTTTAGTTGAATTCCCACCTCCCTCTTTCATAACCGACCCACGCAGGATAGGTCGCAGCCGCAGTTTAACGGTAAATTTCATCAGGGCACGAAGTAAAAAGATCGTAACGTCTTATCTATACCGTACAGTAAAGCTGTGAAACAATCTCTCGGGCAATGTGTCCTCTCCTCCCTATGACATCGAGTACTTTAAGCGTTACGCAGGCCGTCATGACAGCGCCGACTGGCAAAGGATAGTTGTTAGCCTTTCGGTGGTCGCTATTTTTTTTCATAAGGCATGATGTAGTCACTTTATGGTGCTACAATAAAAAAAGCTATATTTCTAGCATTCTGTAAACACAAAACAATATTTTTGCCACGCTCATAACTTTTTTACGGTGCTCAGATCTTTTTGTGTTGCATAAAAAGTGCAACATCATGTCAGTAATTCATTCACACGAGTCAGGTTTAGTTAACCGACCTGTAGAAATGTTTAATTTGGAGAATATACAACATGTGCGCCGCGATACGAACTGCTAGTTTAATATTGAGGGAGTGCAAAAGCACATGTACTAAACAACTGATAAGTTTACTCACAAATATAACACAATCCAGCTCGATAGCAATGAACCGACACGAAGTTAATCATTTCTAACGCGTCACCCCACCACGATTCAGTCTCTCTCTCTCACTCACATGACTTTGTTGTTTTTGTAGCTCGACAAAGTAACCGCACATTTATCTGATAGCTACCCAACTAAACGAACTTGGTCAATATGTTACACAAGCATTGTACGGGTGTGAGAGTGTGATCTGAGGAGGGCGTCAAGATCATTAACTGGAGTAACAGCGCGGCGCTGCGCCGGAGAATAACAAAATAGTAGGCTTGTTGTGAGCGGCAAGTCAGAGTTGAGAGAAGGGTATGATGGCCCAAACATAGGACTATTACCAGCTCTAATAAAATGCGTACGAGAACCATTATCGGTTACTAATACAAAATATCTGTCGTTTGCCCTTTTTAACCGGCTTCAAAAAATAAGGAGGTTACTATGCTTGATTGTATATACCTATATTTTGTATTTTTTATGTATATTTTATGATAAAAGGTGATTTTACAGCTAGCTGTAAATTACAATACAGCTGTAGTAAAAGAACAAATAGTACTAATAACATAAGCAAAGCCATTTAAAATTGCGCACGGCTTTAAAATGATAATAGGTCTATATGAAATTGCCGTTCTGCAGTACTGGCCATTTCAAATCAAAATAATTTTTGTTTCTAAAGAATTCTAATTTCAAATTAATTTTATTTTAAAAACATGGAATTCTTTTTCCAAAAGTAGTCATTTGTTTATTGATTAGTGTTACATTTTTCTTTTTTGTCATCATGGATACGTTAAAAATTCGAGTAATTATGTAATATGAGTACCGTCGTGGCAGCAACGCGGCACAAGCGGCGCGCAAGTTCAACAACGTTTACGGAGCTAACACTACAAACCAACGCACCACCTGTTATTGGTTTACTCGCTTCCGTTCTGGGAATTTCGACCTGAAAAATGAACCTCGCGGTCGTCCGAAGACTTTGGTTGACAATGACGAATTAAAGGCGATTGTGGAAACTGATGATATACAATCTACGGCTGAATTAGCAGCAGCTTTCGACGTTAGCGTCAAAACAGTATTGATCCATTTGCGTCAAATTGGCAAGGTAAAAAACAAATGAGTGCCCCACGAACTCAATGGTCGCCAGCGCGAAGTACGCGTCGAGACGCGCCTTGCACAGCTCAACAGTCACACAAATGAAGGAATTTTGAACCGCATTGTTACCTACGATGAAAAATGGATTCTGTTTGATAACTGCAAGCGCTCAGCAAGTTGGTTGGATCCTGGTTCAGCACCTAACCAATGCCCTAAACGAAAACTTACCGTCACTGTTTGGTGGTCTAGCGCCGGTGTCACAGCTTCTTACCAAACGGTGTGAGCATTACTGCAGATGTGTACTGTGAAGAATTGAACACAATGATGGAGAAGCTGGCACATCTCCAACCAACATTGGTCAGTCGCTTGTCTCCGCTGCTCCTGCACGACAACGCGCGACCTCATACTGCACAGCAGACGGTCTCCAAGTTGCGAGAACAGGGGTCGGAAGTTCTCCGTCATCCGCCCTACTCACCAGACCTTGCACCAACAGACTACTACTTTTTCCAGAATTTGGATAACTTCTTGGCGGGAAAAAAATTCAATACCCGAAAGGCAGTACAAAATGCCTTTGAAGAGTTTGTTGCCTCCCGTCCAGCTAATTTCTTTAAGAAGGGCATTAATAAACTGCCACTGCGTTGGCAAAGATGCATTGATTGCATGGGTGATTACTTCGATTAATACAAATAAAAATACATGAAAAAAATTCGTTTAAATTTTTCATACAAAACAGCAATTTCATAGGTAAAGACCTAATATAATTACAAATGAGTTGGTAGAATCACTTAAAGAGTTACCTACTGGTGATAACTTTCTTGACTAATTCGATTTCTTCGTCATTTGTGAACCAATTTTAATTATTTGAATTGGTCATTATTCATTAATTTTTCAAAGATTGCGAAACATTACGTATAGGTAGTTATTTAGTGACAATCTCTACTTAGAGTAATTGTTTGTGCTCAGAATAATGTACATATACATATTTGACATTCAGTATGAACGCTGAATGTTCTATTTTATTTAATTTCACGTATTTATAGCATACACTTAAATTTTATTTTTCTACACTCCTTCTCGAATAAAATTTAAGTATATCAAGTTTCACAGTCATCTGGCTGTGAACGTAACGTACTTAAAATGTAGTACAACATTTTTTTATTATGGAATGGCGTATTACGGAATATTAAGCACACAAATATAGGTTTCGTACAATAGTAAGTACTACTAACAAGTGGTGTGAAGCCTCGAGTCTAGTTTGTTTACAAAGTATAGCGGAAATAATAATAATAAAATAATATCGAGTTTCTTGCCAGTTCTCGATGAGTGGGTTTTTTCCGAACCGGTGGTAGCTTTGACGTTTCATAAGCGGTTTCTCAGGGCCTAAATAGAATAAAGGATATTTTGATTTTGAATAAAAATAGCGGAATTCATATTGCATACAGAGAGCACAACATCTCTAGAAAGTACCATGTGAAAAGTGTTTCACCCGTAACAAGGCGCAAGTGGGCCGATACTTACGGGTTCGTCATATGTTACGGTTGACAAAAAATGGCATGTCTATTATTTACACATAACAATTCATGTAATCAATAAACAAATTCAAAAATGTAAATGATGGCCGCGGGGAATTATCCCGCGACCCCGACACGCCACGCCTTGTCCGCACTGAAGCAGTATTCATACAAAGCGACTAAATTACTTACAATTCTAAACATCAACTTTAAAGTCTATTGAAGCTTTTATAATAAATAAATAATAACAGATTCCTATTATATAATATTAAAAAGTATCGAATTGAAGAAATGATTACGCATTATTAAAATACTTAACACATATCTAATGTAACTCGTGTTTGTTGTATGACGCTTGTGGCGAGCGCATTTATTATTATTGCACTAGCTTAGACTTGCTCGCAGTTTTGCTACTCTCGACTTACCTAAGTGACTACTAGGTGTATTTATGTGTCTATGACTTAAGCGTGTATTATCATATTTTATTATGTTTGTAACAGATATAAGACCACACACGAAGTAATCGATAGTATCTAAATATTCTTTAAAAATGAAGCTGTATAACGTTATATATAAAAATATTCCAAGAGTATGGACATTTTGAGTTTTAATATATAAAACCATACAAATATCAGTTCAGATCAGAACATCAGTTTCAATATTCGAAAGGTAAATGTGAAAAAAAATGTTTATACAAATTGACATGAGCAGCTGTGACGCGCCGGGGTCGGGGCTCGGGGGCGGGACCGGCACTAGACCGGTTTGTTATTTAAAATGAAGACTAGACAACTTTCAAACGAAGTTATTAAACGCATGATGGCTCGAGTAATGACGCGCAAAGTTATTGATACACTTAGATTCGACCTTCGCTGAATTTCCGGACGCCGCAGCCGGTCTGCCACGGCGGCATGGCGGGCAGTTGTCAGCAAGATATTAATAGTGCAGATAAAATATACAAAATAAGTGGTGCTTAATACATTAAATAGCAGTTATCATAAAGCGAATTACAGAATTCATTATAATTATATAAACATCTAGGTATAGCATCTATAGATATTATCAGCAGATACTGAACTTATATTAAAATTTTACAGATATTATATATAACTAGCTGTAACCCGCGGCTCCGCACGCGCTTTTTAAAAATGTATTAAAGAAATGTAAAATTGTGAGTGGGTGTGTACATTACAGAAATGCTTTTTCAAAAACATTTGTAACTACGACACGCACGCTATCTACTGTAACGTGTACATTAGATATATGAATACTAATAATATATCGAATGGGATGGGATTTATCATCAACAACATACCTGGATCTTCAACCTACTATATACCAAACTCAGTGCTCACTAACACTATATTAGAAAATAATGAAAATTATAAACTATATTATCGAACAATATATCTTTAAATCTTTTATTATATAGATATAATATGCCCGTATTGTCGATATACTTAAGTTATTCTTATACGTTGCTATAATCACTGAGTTATGTAGAAGCAAAAACGGTAAATAAAACAATATGGCCGCCAAATTGACCACAAAGATGATATAATTAATATTACATACAAATATATGACTTTTAGTTATGTATATTTATTCTTGGAGTCCAGTAAATTCTATCTACTGGTGAAAACAGCATGAAAATGGTAGTTTTTGACTTTATCGCGAACAGATAAGCTGACAGAGTTTCTTTTTAATCGACTTCGAAAAAGGAGGAGGTTACTATGTTCGGTTGTATATATTTTTTTATGTATGTTAATCGATATTTTCGTCAATTGTGAACCGATTTTAATGATTCTTTTTTTATTTGAATTGGTACACTATGTAGTGATTAACCTACAGGATGATGACACAGATGGGGAAGCTACAGATGAGGATTTTTGAAGAACTAAGAAATATCCATAGAAGATAAAAACGGCCCTTTTCAGGGCCACATTACGATCCATGCAGTTTCTCTATGAATACGTCGAAACAAAGATTTTATCTTACAAATTGAACACTTTTATTTTCAGATAGCGAAAAATTATACCTAATAATACTTAACATAATTTAAACATATCGATCGTACCTATCCCGTTATCGATATGCATCTCTACAATTCTTACGCACATCACTACACTTCTCCATAAGACCTGTAAATGCGAGCGAGAAACACAGATAAATATAATTTATGACCTGAAGCCTCAGTTTATAATGCGTCGACTATAGGAAATTCTCGCGGATTCCGACGTTTTTTATATCCAGTAATTATTTTCAAAATTTTATTTTATATCCAACATAAATAAATAATTGACCACTAGTTCTTATTTATCTACAAAATATGGTTTACCTGTCTGAAAAAAAACTTCCATTCAGTTTTATCCGTATTCGATAGTCCAGCATTGTCATATATATCTGCATAACAGTTCATAGTAGTCCTGTAAAATGTATTATTATCACAACATATTATAAAAGACTAAAAGTGGCTCAAGATAAGGAAAAATGGATGTCTTTGGAGGAGGCCTTCACCCGAACAGGGGTTTTTGCAAAAAATAAATAAAAGAATAGTCATAAGATTTTTTCTTGCTCATGATTATTATGTAAATATTTATGGACTCATAGGAGAGGAGCAGAAATGAAGAATGTTGCAAAATCGGGGTATTTTTTCCTTTTCAGAGCTTCCCCTGCCTTTTAGCGTAAAATAACCATTCCATGCGTAGGAAGTCGCGGGCAGAAGCTATTAACTAATTATATTATCTATACTAATATCATAAAGAGGTAAAGTTTGTGAGGTTGTAGGGGGTAATACCTGGGGAGTCGGGAAAAAATGGTCGAACGAAAACGTTTCTTACGAACGATGACAGATATATGATTGAGTTCTATTTTTTTCGAATTGACTATGCTATTAATCTAGTAAGGTCTTAACAGCTTCACCGGACTACGAAAATGATTGAGTTCTAGAAAAAAGTTGTAGCTTGATAATGCCTATTACCGGCCAACGAAGTGGACACGGGTCGGCTAGTACTCTAATAAAATACAAGATGATCAGGATATAGTTTGTAGTCCGGTGAAGTTGTTAAGACCTCGCTTTGTCAATAGCGTAGTCAGTTCGAAAAAAAAATCAGGATATAGTTCAATACTGTACAATAAAACGCGGTGCAGTGTGGAGGACTGTAAGCGCATACACTCAATTACAATATTGTTATGAATATTTCTACGTGACTTAATATTTCATTATTGAATATATTGTAGTTACAACCCGATTTTGCTATAAATATTGTACTTTGTAATGTAACCGTGTAGTGGTCGCGCGGATACATCCTCATCGATTTTGATTCGATCCCTATATCATCAGTGTTATCCAGGATAAATAATTACAAACATCTTCAAAAAAATCTACTGTAAAAAACAATTTTTGTCACAGATACCTGTCTAGTCTCAAATTGTCATAAAACGACTAATACATACTAACACTACATAAACATGTACATAATCTATATTATAATAAAACTGTAACAAGGTCAAATCTGTACATTAAATATTTTTTGAAAATTTTGATCGGGGTAGGCTTTGTTATCGATATAGAAGCCAAAACTAACCCTTTTAAAATTTTTGTCTGTCTGTCTGTCTGTCTGTCTGTCTGTCTGTCCCTGTGAACGCGCATCACTCGGAAAGTACTGAACCGATTTTGATGAAACTTGGCACAGTGATAACTAATGTTACGAGATTACATTTAGGATACTTTTTGTCCCATAAAACGCAATGGATTCTCCAGGATCTGCCTGTTTGTCTATACCTTTAAACACGAATCACTCTGAAAGTACTGAACCAATTTAGATGAAATTTGGCACAGTTATAACCAATATCACAAGGTTACATCTAGAATACTTTTTATCTCATAAAACGCAAGGGAACTATAGCTAACTTCAGGGTGTCGGTTTTTCGTGACGGTGTGTGCGCGCAACGTAAAAATTTACTCTCATCATTTTTTTGTTACGGTGTGCGCGTTCATCGTAAAAATTTACTCTCATCATTTTTTTGTTACGGTGTGCGCGTTCATCGTAAAAATTTACTCTCATCATTTTTTTGTTACGGTGTGCGCGTTCATCGTAAAAATTTACTCTCATCATTTTTTTGTTACGGTGTGCGCGTTCATCGTAAAAATTTACTCTCATCATTTTTCCCTAACGCGCCAAAAGAAATATAACTTCAATAAAATTACAGATATCTTAACATGGTTTGAACATACTTCTTTATTTACAAAAAATTGCATCGGGCACATTATTGTTAATATCAAAAATGTCTGGCAATAATAAATTCACGTTTTAGTAGCGTTTAAAAGTTAGTGAAAAACAAAACATTCTAAAATTATATAAAGTTCAATATTTTTGCCTGTAAAGGTTTACCGGCAGCCAATTCGCTGTCGAAACCGTTGCCTAGCTCTTAGACAAATAGTCACAGGCAAGTGACAGATGACACATGTTGCTCATATCTTTTTAATATTTATGTTTTTCTTTAATACAATGTAGTGTGAAAATTTTTTAATACAAGTTGAAAATAGTTATTATGTCATTCATTGTTTAATTTATCATTATTTATTTTATGAATATATTTTAACGTTTAAATTACAATTTAACTCTATCAACTTGGTATTTTATTATGTAAACTATACTGACTGTATAGTAAACGCCTACAAAAAAGGGAAAGGAACTACGTTCCAACTGGAGGTCCATGGACCTCTCAAGCTTTTTTTACATTACTGCCAATATACGTAGGTTAGTTTTTATTTTAATTGAACCCGGTAGATGATGTTACGAACGGGTTGTAGGCTTATTGGGACAGAAGTTACTGGGACAACGTACTGGGAAGACATTTATCGGCAATATATGTAGGTTATTTGTTATCTTAATTGGACCTGGTAGGTGATGCTGCGAACGGGTTCAAAGCATATTTTAAAATATTTCTCACATACCAACTGGGTATATGTTTGAGTGAGTCCCTGGATAGTTGGGATTCACAATTTGAAACAGTAGGTATCGCTGCAATCGGGTTTTGAGATGTATTTAGATTTTTCGCGTTTAAAAGTACAATCGAAACCGGTAATAACCGATTTGGTGCAGACGAAGTCGCACGGGTCAGCTAGTACTACATAAACTCAATCACTACACATTTCTTATTCCATCTTGAGAAATTCCCTGCTGTCTTCGAAATCGAAGGTCCAATGCTAATGAAATTAAATTGTAAATTACTCGAAAATATCCCCTTTCAAATAATTTTCCAGCGGTTTAACACAGTTATGAGGTAATTAACACTAAAAGAAATATAACCAAATTAAGAACAGCTGGTCAGAGTAATTGTCCTAGAGAGTGCACAAGTTTGTTGGTCGATAACTCACCTCACAGACGACACATTATTATACCGAAATATCTATATTTACTCAAAGCTATATGTATTTTTTTTAAATTATAATAATAATAATAATAATTTAATTTATTGTGTAAAAAGTTTTACATAAATTATTTACAAATTTTAAAATGTCACTGACGGCGCCAATTTAAGTACACGTTGACGTCCGTACTAGTCTTGAGACTGTATCACAGACGCCAGCGCAACCTCCACTAATTTTATGAAAAGGTTTAGTAAAGAGGGTCACTCGTGAGCATGTGAGTGTGTGTGTGTTGTGTGTGTGAGTGTATGTGTGTGGGTGTGTGCGCGTGTGGATGAGTGTGTGTATTTAAATATGTGGGTATGTATATAATAATGATTTAAGGCCACGTGACTACGACAAGGGGGCGTAAAATAGTGCATAGATATTGAGCATCGGGTAAATTGAGTATTAAAAGGTAATAAATCAATCAGTTTATTTATTATAAAGGGGTGTTAGAATATTCTCGGTATCCTCGTAGTTACATTGAAGAAGCCAGTCTTGTACTTTCTTTTTTACTATAGGGATGGGGTCCGGATATATATTAAGAAGAATATTTAAAAAATTATAAATACGAGGACCCAGTACAGTGAATTGTCTAGCTGATAGCGATGTTCGGTAGGGGTATATCTTACAAACCTCATGTTTTCTACGTCTGTTAAGAATAGTGGGGTTATATGATAGATTACTATGTTTCGCAATAGTAGCATGGAACACAAAAAGTTGCCTAATCGTCATGACTGTGCACTCTGTATACAGTTGGCATGTTGGATAAAGTATAGGCTTGTTACTCATGACTTTCAATACTGCTCTCTGCGCTCGTTCAAGTTGCAATAAGTTGGTTTTACAAGCGCCACCCCATGAGGTAATACAATATGAAAAAATGGATTGAGCTAATGCAAAATATACCATCTCCAAAGTAGTTTTATCAGCAACGTGTCTCAACTTCTTAAATATATAAACTAGTTTTCTGGTGCGCGTTGTTATATTGGTTATATGAGCCTTCCAACTAAGAGTATTATCAACGTGTATTCCTAGGTACCTGATACAATTTAATCTTGAAAGAAGTAAACAAGAGCAGTTTATTATTGGTGTTTTTATGCAACAGTGGGCAGTTAAAGAGAAATTATTGGGCTGGGCTGTGGTAGAAGAAGTGAAAGTTATATATTTTGTTTTATCAAGATTTAGTGTAAGTAAATTGGAAGACAGCCAACTTATAACAATAGTCAGAGCATTTTCTGAATTCAACTTGGTTTCTTCCCAAGTTTCTCCATTCACAATTAAAGCGGTGTCATCTGCGTAAGTATAGAATTTACAATTTGGAATGTTGAGTTCACAGAAGTCATTTATGTACAAAAGAAACAAAGTAGGACCAAGAATGCTTCCTTGAGGAATTCCACATTTTATATCACATTCACGACTGGTATGACCGTTTATAGAGACGCTTTGTCTTCGATGACTAAGGTAGCTTCTAAACATATCATTAGCCTGTCCTCGGATCCCTAGATTTTCCATTTTCCTCAATAGTATGGAGATAGAGACGGTGTCAAATGCCTTACAGAGATCGAGAAATATACCAACAACTTTTTGTTCTTTATCTATATTATCAACAATTGAATTTGTAAGCTCCAATACTGCATTTTCGGTTGAGATACCTTTTCGAAAACCGTATTGGTTGCTGGATAATATAGAGTTTTTTTCCAAGAAACTTACAAGGCGGTTGTTAAGTAATTTCTCCAAGATCTTGGATAGTACAGGTAAAACAGATATCGGTCTATAGTTGGTGACACCGTCTCTAGCCCCACTTTTATAAATTGGATACACAAGAGCTTTTTTGAAATAATTGGGAAATGTATTTGTGGATAGGCACAAGTTAAAGATATGTAAAAGTGGCTTAATGAGGACTTTTCGTGCTGTTTTGATTATAGAAGTAGGTATTTTGTCCCAACCAATAGCACAACCGTTTCGAAGACTCATGATTATGCTTTCCAATTCTGTTTCATCAGTGTCTACAATCGCCATAGAGTTTGCATTAGTTTTATTTATAATAGGATGATATTTATTTTGACAGTTATTAGTGATATTATTAGCTAAATTTAATCCAATATTAGCAAAATAATCATTAACTTGATTAATAGAAGCTTCTGGAGTGGGGTGAATACTTAGAAGGTCTTTTGATGAGCTTGGAATCTGTTTAATGTTAGCAACTTTTTTAACAGTATCCCAAGTAGCCTTAGCATTACCTTTTGCTTTTTGAAACTGATTAATCTCGTATTCATGTTTCATTTTTTTTAATAGTTTATTGCAAAAATTTCTATATCGAGAATAAGTAATTTTTAGTGTTTCATTATTCGGAGATTTATTGACTTGCATATGGAGATGATCACGATTGTTTATACATCTAAGTAAACCTCTGGTTATCCAGGGTTTTAAAATTGTGGTATTGTGAGATCTTTTCACTTCCTTAGTGTGAGTTTGTATGATGTCAGAAATGTATGTAACAAGAGTTTCAGTTGCAGTGTTAGCATCACTAATAACTGAGATATAGGAGAAATCAGTTCTATTTATTTCTTCTACAGCAGATGAAAAATTCAATCGTTTAATTACATTCCTAGGTCTAGTCGATTCAGATTTAGCAGTAATGGATAATAGAATTGGTAAATGATCTGTTATTGAGGACTCTAGAACAAGAGTAGTTGTTTTAAAGATTGTTTTTAATATAATGTGGTCAAGACAGTTTGGCCCTCGTGTAGGAAATAAATGAGCTGGGAGCATAGCATGAGAAGCTGTAATGTTTAAGTAGTCTCCACTGGTTAGATCTCCGTTTTGGGATGCTATATTAATATTAATGTCACCAATAATAGCAACAGTTTGATATTTATCTAACAGATTAAGAGTATCATCCAGACTACTAAAGAAGTTTGTAGTATTCGTGAAAGACGGTGATCTATATAATGCAACAATAGCAAGAGATTGGTTACAAGTAAGAATCAAACAACTAGCATCTAAAAAAGGAGGCTCACTAATTTTACAGGTTAATGTCGATCTCACATAAACCACAACACCATCATTCTGATTTTTATATCCAGACGCATGTCCTACATAGCCCTCTAAGTATGGTACACTTATGGATTTTCTAAGCCAACACTCAGTGAATATGATGACATCACATGTAATTTTTATCTTTGAAATTAATATTTTAGCTTCCTCAAAATTACGGTCAATACTACGAATATTCATGTGTAATACATTCAATAATAATTCATTCTTATTATCAATATATTTATCACAGAGATCTGGCCTACATTGGTAACACTGAGACACAGAAATGGATTCAATATCAACATTAATTTTATCGAAATTCGCCATTTCAAAATAAATAAATCACAATACCAATACCGACCAGAAAGTTTGCCGTAAATAACTGTTTGCCACATATTAGCTCAATTGTGTAAATATTATGTATATTTATTAGTAGCTTATTAAAAAATCGAGATATCGTTTGGAACCAGAGATATATTGTATTAAGGAGCCATTCTGAATATAATAATAATTGGTGTTGTCTAGGGTAGGTAAGAAACAAGGTACTAAAAATTAGTCGGTAGTTGGAAATAAAAGTGTTGATGAATATATTATGCTTGTGTACAGGATTTGTTATTATTAACCGAGTATTACCCGTTGTATCTATATATGAGTAGTTATTACAGTGTTTTAGGTATGCTATGTATTTGAGTGTGTATAATTGTGTTGTGATGAGTGTAAAAGGTGACTGGTTGGTGTACAAGTATAGTGAAAATTGTGGTAAGTACAAATAATTGTGTAGATTAATAAAACATATTAACATCCTAATTAAAACCGGGTGATTCATGCATACACATCTTAAGCTTATACTAGTATGAATATAATATAAATAACTAAAGTTTGATACATATAGTCACATGTTATCTCTTTTGAGTTTGGCTAAATCGCTTTCGTTCTCAATACGAATAGATGGTAGGCCCTCTTTTTTGCGTATATATATTTTTCCGTGAGTGATCCAGCAGAAGGAGTACCCGTTTGATTTTACAAAGTCCCTGGCAAGGAAATGAAGTCTTTTCATTTTCGGGGTTAAGTATTCTGATATAAAAATCGGGATTGGTGGGCCAGCAATCTTTAAATTCGTACTATTTAGTTTATTGTTCTCGTGTTTTTTGTTGTAAAACTTGATGGTTTTTAATAAATCTTCTTTTTTAATGACACTACATAACTCAACAATAATTGTGTTAGAAGTGGCAAGTTTTTTAGGAAGGGTGTATATATCTCTAACGTCTGAAGGTTGTAAATTCAAGTTTAAAATTTGGAAAGCATTCATTATATGTTTCAAGTATGTGTCTTTGGTATCCGATTTTTGTGTAGGAATATTTCTTATTTCAATACACGATTTTCTTGTTAAACGTTCTGAGTTTTCTATTTTTTGTTCGAGGGATTGTATATATGTTAGGTTAGCATTACGGTCACTTTCAAGTTTTTCAATTTTCACCTTAATGTCATCATATTGTTGAGATATGAATTCAACGGAATTTTGTATTTGGTTATTTTGTTGTTTTATATCTTCGATTATTGTTTGTAATATTTCGAGTTTTTTATCTTGCTGAGCTTGCCAGGCTGTAAACATATTCTTCATTTCGCATAAAATAACGCTCGTTTCTTCTTCACGTTTCTTTTTACCTCTAGTATTTTTTGTGGATAGCTCTACTGTATTAACTTCACACATTATTTTTGGGGAAGATCCTGATGGTTTAAGGTCTGGGGAACCTGGAGGGGTCCGTTTTAACGGCATATTAGTTTCTAGGTTGCTGTATTTTAGCTTATTATGTTATGTGTGTGATGATATTCAACGATTATAATGTTATTATAAAATGTATTTGAATGTATTCTGGGGATATACAGCAGGATTTAATAGGTATTATGCCGTTTTAAGCTCATTCAAAATTTCAAATTCTTAAACCGTCACTTGATTACTTGCACTTGTTTTTTTTTAAATTAATAACTGATTGATTGATGAAATACTTTTTAATTATTTGTAATTATTTGTAATATGTCTGTTATAACTAATTATATAATTTGCATTTATTTTGCAATAAATATGATGTAAAATTATATGTATATCATTAATAATTACTTAATATTATTATATTATATTATAATAATTATTAATTAAGCAGTTGCAAGGGTTATGAGTAAATGAAATAAAGCGGTTTTTAAAGTCAAATAGGTACATTTATAAGGTCATAAATGTTATAACAATATTTTTTATATGATTTATGCATTATTATTCGTTCAAGGTAATTGAAGATTTTATTGTATTATATATTAATCTATCGCGTAATATATATATATCTACCCCTTAAAAATGTATAAGAACTGTGAATTCATGTGATATGAGTGCGCGCTGCGGGGTTAACCTACACCGTGGAATGACGATAGCTAGATGACGTCTCGATTATCTTGTTTCTCAAACAACATTACTGAAGTTTTTCCTTAAATGGGTAAATAGGTCAACATACAACAAAACTAAAAGCTACAACCTTGTTTCTTTTTCTAATTTACAATTCTCAATAGCGACCATAGGATGTCGAAATATTTGCTAACAAAAAATCTTTACAAGTTCTGCAACAACGATCTGTAATATACTAGAATAGATAACAAACCATCGAATTCGAGTTCCATGTTTTCAATTGTCCTATTTAAATTAGAAATAAATTTTACCTGATGATAGTATATGACGACATGCGTCGCGACCACAAGCACCCGTCAGGCGTATTGCGTTTCTCTACTAGACGGTGCATACTTAATAATGAAGCGATGTAATAGGTACAAACCCGTACCTGAACGAATCGTCACTGCCATACAAATGGTAATAAAACTATTACATTTATTCTCTTTTCCCAATTACTCAGAAGATATGCTTGAAGCGACAACTGCCGATGGATTACCACAATTCAACTTTTTTTTTTGGGTTCTCATTCTAATGTAAATTTCTTGTTGTGTAAATTGTAAATTTCTTAATTCTAAAAAAAATTGTAGATTTTGAGTTATTATATGAGCAACAGATCACTTTCGCTCCCGCACACTAGATTAGGCCCCCATGGGCAGAGGCTCAAGCTTAGGTCCGTTCCCTCGGCGTGGAGCCCTTGAGTACGCTGCTCGCGCGATACAGTGACACAAAATCTTACATCACTGCGACAACATTACACATATCACCTCCACACACGTGCACGCATACACGCATACACATGAAAGTAGAAGGGTTTTTTTTTTTGTCTTATCAAACTGAAATAGCTCAGAAAATTATCCGATACGAAATATATATAAGAGTTGTTGGGGTATGTATGCTTGGTACACATACATGCTTCAACAACTCACATATGTATGAATAGTTAGCTTAGGTTAGCTCAGATAGGTCGCGAATTGCATGTGTCAGGCAATAGCCCAAGCCGAGGTGTGCCGTACACCCTTGAGCTAGTTGTCAAATAAATTCGGCTGAGTGCTTTAAGAGCTCGCCTTAGTAGTCCGGTGAAGCTGTTAAGACCTTGCTAGGTCAATAGAGTTAGTCACGACAAAAAAAAAATCACTCCCCCCTCCCCCAAACACAGGCTGGCAACGCACTTGCGACTCCATGGTGTTGCCAGTGTCTATGGACGGTGGTGATCACTTAACATCAGGTGACCCTCTTGTTCGTTTGCCTCATATCATATAAAAAAACACAATAGTGAGTATTTACTTGTCCATCACAAATTCAGCAAAGTCCCTTGTGCACTACTAAGTTAGAAAATGGTATCAACCCAAGTCTGTTTGTACAATCGGTTTGCACAAACAGGATGTTGAATCATTCTGTTTTATTTGCGGTGAATTAATAATTAAAATAAGAAGGAAAAAAATTCCTTTGCGAAGCTTATGAAGCAATTTTAACCTCAAAATCCGGAATTAAAAAAAATGGATACGTCACTTTGCCTTTGTTAATTGCAAAAACACTTTATAAGGTAGAGTATAAGATTACTAAAATATTACATAATTTGAAACATATGAATGTTCTATATTAGTATTTCTTGATTTTAATATATACAACTTAAATTGTACTAGTTCTCTTTATGACTTGTAGCCTTGTAGTGGTATATATATTCATTTTTGAACTTGATTTCTTGTTATTTTACATTTGCATACTATTGTTTATCACAGTTCTTGAATTTGTAGTGAACTACTAGAATATTCTAGACTGACACGGACAGCGTAATGATAATACTCGGAGTGCATAAAATAGACTGTTTATTAAACTGATCATAATAGGTATATATAGAGACACGAGACATTACATTTATTTGTTCAATTGTTTGAACGACATTCTATTTATAATATTTACAAAAGTTTCAGCCAGCCTACCAAAGAGGATGACATTCTCGGTAGCTACAAATTAAAAACACTTGGATGTTCAGCAAAAACTTAGTTAATCATAATTAAAAATAAAATCTAGTCTATAGGTACATATAATAAAATGTAATATCAAAATAACATTAGGCTACTGATATCAAAAATGCAATTTTTAAAATGTTTGTCGGTCTGTCTGTTTGTTCAGAGTAATCTTCGAAACGGCTGGACCGATGTTCACGGGAATAGTGAAAGATAGCAGAAATTACAGCGGGTTATTTAGGCTACTTTAAATTAGACTAGCTGTTAACCGCGGCTTCGTCCACAATGCTATCTCCAAAATGGTTGGTCCGATTTTCACGTAACTTTTACCGGCTGATAGTGGACACTATAACAAGTAATTTAGTTTATTTTCATTTAGACTAGATGTTAACCGTGGCTTTGCCCGCAGAGCTATCTCCAAAACGGTTCGACCGATGTTTGCAAGACTTTCACCGGCAGATAGCGGATATTATAAAAAAGTAATTTAGTTTATTTAAATTTAGACTAGCTGTTAACCGTGGATTTGCCCGCAGTGCTATCTCCAAAACGGTTCGACCGATTTTTAAGGGACTTTCAACGACAGACAGCGGACATTTTATATTTAAAATTTATGCAAGAATTCAAAACGTCAGCTCATTCATTGTTTATAAATCAACATTATAATTATTAATAGTAATTTTGATAATAGAAGGGGTCTTTATAATAAGATATTCGTATTACTCATTGACAATATGGGTATATTATATCGTTATCTATCTTTAAGTCATTGTTTCATTAGTTCCTTAAACCGTGTAAGTGAGCACTGAGGTAGTTATATCGTGGGTTAAGGTTCCAAATGTGTTGTTGACGATAAACCTCATATGACACTGTTAGTATTTATATATCTAATGTATACGTTACATTTTATTGTAAGTGGTGTGCGTGTCGTACTTACAATAGCTTTAAAGAACATTTCTATAATTGTGCATGGTCTCTCAATTTTATATTTATTTAATATAATTAAAAAAAAAAAACGCGTGCGGATTTGCGTGTACAGCTAGTTATAAATAAGTAAATATTAAAGTGTTTCAACATTTTATGAAGCACGTTATAAGTAGCAAACGGACAGTGTCGTATCCAGTAGTTCTACGTATATTAATTCAATTCTAGTAGGCATTGCATATCTTCAGAGTGACGAAGTCTTGTTAGAGCTGAGTGAGACGCGATAACAAGTAACGCAACACGGCTGCAATATCACTGACATGTAGTCTTCTCACAGTAAAAATGTGTTGGAACTGTACTATACTGCCTAGAAACTGACCGATGTTGCAATGGAGAGTGCATTATGCCGTATAACTAGATATGCCCGTGGATTTACTCGGGTTTAATTTAACCTAAAAAATAAACAGTTTTAAAATGTTAGTATTGATTGAATGACTTTGGTTAGCTAAATAAAAAAAGTGCGTGCGTACAAAGTACACGTGTCAGAAGTGAAACTTCTTTGGCGAACTAATTTATAAGTCTTGTTTATATTTATACAAATCTAAAACTTTAGATTTCAGAGACTTGAAAAATAGATGAAAAACCTGCGTTTACTGCAAATGACGTCACTTCCGTTGCATACCTGCGTGAAGTTACATCTGTAAAAATTGTACCCTCACGCGCCTAAAGAAGTTTCACTTCAAAAATTCACTTTCGTAAGTTGGTTTCAATTTTACACCGATAACTTGTTTTGTATCATAGTAATAATTATTGTGTAGTTAGGAACATTAATCAGATCAAAGTTTCTAATACAATTAAGCGTAGTGCTGCTTAAAAAAAATTATGTGAGTAAGTAGGTCGGGATTAACGAGGCCTCGTCAATTAGTTTTCCGTAAGTATTGAAAAACCCGTGACCGCGAGTGACCACTCCCATTATAACCGCCGCGAACTGCTATGACTCAAAACCGAACCCGCGGTTATATTTCACGATTTAGCCTGTTGGTGGCTCGCCTACGATCATACTTCTCAGAAAATATTGAATCGAAGCAACATTTATCAGTCAATGAGTAACGAGTACGTAGTTATATTTCTTCTACAAAGAAACTTATTTTATAGTAGGCGCCACATAATATAAAAGTAATTACATATAAACGTAATAGCTCACTACTTGTTATAACGTGATACAATCAATACTCTGGTGCAAAGTTGAGATACACATCTTACTACATTTTAAGGGAATTTGTCATGTCTTAAAGTGGTTGATAGAGGTGTGGGGCGCGGGCCGGTGTTCATTTTTATTTTATTTGTAAGATTCATGTCATTGTAATAACAGTCATTTAGAGTGGATCAATATGTTTACGATGGTGATGTTCGGAATTGACTCCTCTCTCTGTGCATCGCCTAAAAACGATTGTCCCGATCGAGTTTCTGGCCGGTTCTTCTCGATAAGTGGGTTGTTTGTCAGAACTAGTGATAGTTTAGACGTTCATAAGTGCCTTATTAGGGTCTAAATTGAATAAATTTATCGGGTCCAATTGTGACTCGAAACTATCCTATATATATATTAGCAAGGAATGTCTTCCCGATATCCCCTGGGTTGCTTCTCTGGCCCTCACCTCCACGCCGCATTTACTATATAATATATATTTCTCTAAATAAAAAGTAATCAATTGTTATTGCCAGACATTTTTGTTATTAACAATAATGTGCTCGATACTATTTTTTGTAAATATAAAAAGTATGTTAAGATAGCTGTAATTTTAATATTATTTTATTTACACATAAAAGAGGGTAAATTATAAATAATATGTATCGAATAACTTAGCTATAGCTATTGTTTAGCGCAACACTGGCTGTATAATAAAGATAGCGATAATTGTGGAAGCGCCTGTTATAGACGCATGTATTCAAGATGGTATCAGTCTTAAGTCATATGTTTACGTTTATCGTTGTTTTTCATTGATTACGGTGAAATCCCAATATCATAATGGTTAGTAAAATGAAATATGTTCTTTGCAATGGAAAAAATAAAATGGTTTGAAATGAATTATTTTGTTTATAAAGAATATCATCGGGCATATTATTTTCAATAACAAAATTGTCTGGCAGTGATAAATTCATGTTTTTAATAGCATTTCAAATTTACTAAAAAAAATGTTCCTAACATTTTAACCTGTAAAGGTGTGATGCGCATTAAAAAACACAACGTTAACCGGCTACCAGGTATCCTGAATCCTGTCTGGAAGGGCATAATATATCTTCATATTAAAGAACCAGCTTTTCTAAAATTCTCGTTCTTCTAACGTTGCTGGCTCTTGTACGGTGTCGCAAAAAAGTCTAGTTACATTAACTACAATTTTTTTGTCTTTCGTTATCCTGGGAAACCCCTTGCGTTTTATGGAACAAAAACTAAATGTAACCTTGTAATATTAGTTATTACTGTGTCAAGTTTCGTTAAAATCGGTTCAGTACTTTCAGCGTGATGCGTGTTCACAGGGACAGACAGACAGACAAATATTGTAAAAAGATTATTTTTGGCTTCTATATCGATAACAAAGTCTACCCCGATTAAATATCTCAAAAAATATTTAATGTACAGATTTGACCTTGCTACAGTTTTATTATAATATAAGGGCCCGGCCGACGTTGTCCCGCCCTGATTAAAAATAAATCCTTGACAAATTATATACCAAAACGTTCCCCATGAATCACTTTATCCACTGGTAAAAACTGCATGAAAATCCGTCCAGTAGCTTTTGAGTTTAACGCGAACAGACAGACGCGGTAGGGGACTTTATTTTATACTATCTAATGATATAGACTAAATTATAAATTGAATACGAAGTTATGGTGTCTGGTGTTTCACAAATCCTTAGTTAATCTAACAACAATAAAAAAGAACGTAATGATTTGTTAACTGTTTTCCGCGTCTGTATTGCGCAACTCCTCTGAGTTGTGCTGTTCAGTGCCAATAGGCATATAATTAAAAAATAATCTCGGGTCGAATGAATTGAGCGCATAAACAAAGACGACTGCATCAGCGGATCGCATTTCGAACTTAAAAATAATACGCAGAAAAGTTAATCTGACAGTGCAAGCCATTAAGCCAGCAATGTCTTTTTTAAATATTCATTAATTAGAAACACAAAACTTTTGTTTATGATGCATGATAATAAAATGAACGATATGAATGTGTGGAAATAAAACAATATCCTAAAATAATAGCCCTTTTGAAGAAATAGATGACAAAGTTATTTCTGCGCCTAATTGATAGGTGCAATGTTCAATGAAATATTACACCGAACTATGAACTCGTGTCATAAATACTCAACTTTAGGTAGAAAGTGACATCCCGATTCTAGCAATGTACGGGGGAGTTATCAACCGACTCTTCATTTCACTCCGAAGCAACTAGAGAGCGGTAAATATCCTTAACACATGAAACTCAATGTAAACTTTTACAACTTCACTGCTTTTTTTTATGTCAAAAGCAGGCAAACGAACAAGTGGGTCACATGATGTTAAGTGATCACCACCGTCCATAGACACTAGCAACACCAGGGGAGTCGCAAGTGCGTTGCCAGCCTGTGTATAAGGGAGGGAGTAGGGGTAAACGGAAAGGGAAAGTGAGAAGGGAGGTGGGCCTCCGGCGCTCTCACTGACCGAACGAAACGCAACAATGCCAGCACTGTTACTTCACGTCGGTTTTCTATGAGAGGGTGGTTGCTTGATCTCTCAGTAAGCCGTACGTTAGTAAAAGCCTGCGAAAACTGCATCGCTTATCGGGGAATATCTCTGTTAGGATTTGTAGATAGACTTTTAAGCATATTCCTTTTATTAACACTACAAAACCAACCAACTCAGAGACTTAATGCAAATTCTGTGATCAGCGCTCCACAACAGATATGGTATTTATTTTCCGTCAACTATAAGCAAAAAAGCTTAAATTATGCTTTTGTTCACATATTGAAACCTTTTTAAAATTGTCCACAGTAATGGCATGTAGTTATTATAGATGATTTAATAAAGTGAAATGTACGTACTCATAAACTACTTAGATTGGTTTAGTTTGTGATTATTCAATGCCAGTGTCCGACAAGGTAACATTTAAGGAATAGCTATGATGTTATTTGACTGCATTTTGTTATTGCTTTAGAAACCACATCTAGTACACAAACTGCGATGTATACTTATATGCGATTTTAGATCCCTATTATAATATTTAAACTTTGTTTTTACAATATTACGTTCAAGCCCTAACTTACTGCTAGCGAGATAACTTATCTTTATGTTGATGAACGCTTTTAGCCGGATTAATCTAGTCTAGAAACTACAATCTACTGTTATACTGATACATAGGTTCATTGTGAAAATATATTAATTCTAGAAGATGGTAATTATATGTTCTTATTCATTACCTGTCCATAACAATAGTATACTTTTTTCTTGTATAAGAGACAATTTCATATTCATTTGAACATGCGAATATACTATTTTTATTAGACAAACATTTTCAACTCATTCAAAATGATAATAATAAACGTACAAATCATTAACATTTCAATCACTACTTCAACAATAAAAAGGTGTTTATCTAAAAGTTAACAAAAACACAAAATAATGAGCAAAAAGTCCGACTCCTCAAATTGCAGGGTGAGGGACCCGACACGTCACGTGTATTGCAGTGAATCCGACACGACGCGACTCGGACAGGTAACAGTCAAAAGTTTTGTTTTTTTATTTATTTTGGCGGTAACTGTACTATTCACTGCGATAGCAGTGTTACCAGGATTAATTTAAAAAATGTTGAAAAATGTATGATCGTGGTAATCAAAATTTTATCATTTGTTAATGTAATATTTATGAACCTTACAATTTTCTTTTTTTGACAATTATTTTATAGATTATATTCTCGAGACATTAAGAATATTTTATTGTTATATATTGTAAGCAAATTTTAAATGTTTATCCAGCTATATATATTTTGTAGATAACAAATGAAAAGAATTATTAAGTTCAGTAAGATCAATTCAATATTTCTCCATTAATCGATCAGAGGGTACAGCTGTGAGTGAATCTATCTGAAATCACAAATATCTTAGCCACTTTACTACACTACTTGTGTTTGTTATGAGTTCAAATCAATTTAACCACAATATTTGGAATAAATATACAAATTGAAGCAATACAGAAAATCTAATGTGATTTATATAGGAGATATATTCAAAAACAAAATCTTTTGAAAACCATATAATTTGCTCAGTATAGGAGTTTTCATTTAGAAGAGTGTAAAGTTAAAGTGGGGCAATTGATTTCAAATTATTAACAGCTGCCAAATATTCAAGAGATCATTAAACATATTTATTTAAATATTCTGGAGATCTAGCAACATTGACTGCATATACCATTCAAATGGAAACGGTTGGCATCAGGGGTTCGCTGTTCAGTTCTGTTTACATGATGCATTCATATTGCATGCTCAAGTATTATCATACAAACGAATGGCTCAGATATCTCTCAATAATTATATAAGATAGTGTTGATTTTATATTCAAGTGGTAATTCATTATATCTATGAAAGTTCACCAAGTATGTAACACAAACATTTAAAATGTTTATTGAAGCAGAGTGGCCGGCGCGCTCTTCGTGTTCACGAAACATCATGGTAAAAGTCAACAAAGCGGCGACACAGGCAATGGTGGTGGATATACCTAAGTATTTCTAAAAGTATCCTTGCTATTATGATAAAATATTCGTAAGAGCTCTTTATTTCAGTAAATATAATTTGATAAAAATACTGGTAACTCACCGCGAACGCTATGTTAATGAAGATGAATATCTTTTCAGCGGTGCATAGTCCCCGGACGCACGGCATCTCGCTCCGATCACGATCTTATCCGGGGGCTTGTCCTCGACCGTTGAGTGGCGCGTGGGTTAAATTTGCAATCACGAGAACATCGAGTACGTTACTCACTGGGACGCGAAGATTAAACGAAACACACGTACAAACACTAACACGCCTAATAAGGCACTGACCGGCGCCCCGCACTCGCCTGAGTCGAGAGACCGCCGCCCGCGGGCGTCGCGCGCCGCGCTCAGACCAGCCCTTCAAGCTCAAGTGGCGACGCGATGCGGCGGGTAGCGCCACTCGACGCATTGTTAACCACGCCGAGCCGCGCCCGCGCCCCGCGTAAGAAGTTCATAAAAGCTGCCTATTTTCATATCAACTCCACAGGTATTCAGAAAAGTACCTATCAAAATTTGCTATAGATTTATTATTCATATTTTCTTAAATTTATCAATACAGATACATATGCGTATAAATTTTTGGGCTTCCTTGTTGGTAAATTACGTACACAATCTCGGTTTTAATTGTCCATTGATGTAACACCACATTTTAAATATTAATTTTGTTTTGTTATTGTCTGTTTAATTCCACGCATAATTATAAAACTGCCCAATAATACATTGTAGTGCAAAAAATCGCATATCTATATCATATATATATAAATATATCTCATTAATTTGTAATAACGAATTCTTTAATTTTATCAAGCTATTGTATACCTATACTCTAAGATCGCTTGCACATAATAATAGACAATAGAAGCGACTTGAAATTGCATTATAATAATTTATAGCGATATAATTCTTGGAATGTGTTGTATTAGGAGTCGGTTGTGTGCCTTAAACGCCAACCTTAGTAGTCCGGTGAAGCTGTGAAGACCCTGCCAGGTCAATAGCGTAGTCAGTTCGAGAAAAACACTGTTGTATTAGGAAGCTTGTGGTTTGTCTAAGAGAGTCATTTGCAGGACAAAACGATATTTTTCGTAACTGTGAGTAAAGTTGGTTACCTAGATTAATGTAGTAATTACAAAGTTTAAGTATACCGTCGCGTCGCGAGCACTAGCTGAAAACCAAAAGTAACTCTTACACAAAACATATTGATTGCATACATCTGCAAAAATATCTTTGCATAGTTATCTGGAAGGACAGTCGGGTCTCTTTTAGTTGAATATGAGTAGTTCGTTCGATGAAATGAAAGAAGCCGACTCGCAGCTGTATCCGCCGCATCACCCAATTTCCTCGTCGATTACAAACTCTTAAGGAACCAATAAACGACAATTACCGAAGTGAATTGGCCGCGGCCCGTCGCGTCGCGCCGCCTCGCATGGGACACTGACCGTTCGTTTCCATCGCCTACGTATTCTCTTCAACGTTTCATTCCAAAGTACTGTTGTTTTCCGTTTTATTCCAAAGTATGTACTATTGCTTTAGTATAAATAAAAGTGAATAAAACTAAATGGAAGTTAGTTATTCTTCTTTTTTTTGTTTTGGCTCCGCAGAAGCACTTGCCGGTGTCAATGTTTTGTTTCAATGGAGATTACAACATATTTTACACAATAAGCGTCATGTGAATAATTTAAATGTTCCAACAAGAGTGTGGCTCTCTTGTTAGAACTTTCCAGGGAGTTTTTATGGCATCTCAGAATTCATGGTCCGTGGTATTATTTTCCATTCACTCGACACTTATGCACAATAACCGAACTGTATTACACAAAACACCCTCAATTTTACTAAATATAGAATCAAATAAAACAAGATTATGATTAAAATATAAAATCCATTACATGACAGACCAAAATCCCGCCAAAAACTCCTCGGATTGTAGTTAATTATAACCGTCTTAAAAAAAGGAGGAGGTTACATTATGGGCTGTTTTATTTTAATGCTAGCTATACCCGCAGCTCCGCACGCGTTTTTATAGATCGCATTAAAGAAATATAAAATGATGAGATAATGTAAAATTATAGGAATGATCTTTAAAAACAATTGTAAGTACGACACGCATGCCACCTACAGTAACATGTAACGTATACATTACATATATAAATACTAACAGTGTGTCAAATGGGGCTTATCATCGGCAACATATTTGGAACATTAACCCGCCATATAACTACCTCAGTGCTCACTTACACCGTATAAGGAACTAATGAAATAATGACTTAAAGATAGATAATGATATAATAATAGGTCTTTACCTATGAAATTGCCGTTCTGCAGTACTGCCCATTTCAAATCAAAATAATTTTTGTTTGGCTAAGAATTCTAATTTCAAATTAATTTTATTTTATAAACATGGAATTCTTTTTCCAAAAGTAGTCGTTTGTTTATTGATTAGTGTTACATTTTCATCGCATTGCAACATTTTTTGTCATCATGGATACGTTAAAAATTCGAATAATTATGGAATATAAGTACCGTCGTGGCAGCAATGCGGCACAAGCGGCACGCAACATCAACGACGTTTACGGAGCGAACACTACAAACCAACGCACCACCTGTTATTGGTTCGCTCGCTTCCGTTCTGGGAATTTCGACGTGAAAAATGAACCTCGCGGTCGTCCGAAGACTTTGGTCGACAATGGCGAATTAAAGGCGATTGTGGAAGCTGATGATACACAATTTACGGCTGAATTAGTAGCAGCTTTCGACGTTAGCGGCAAAACAATATTGGTCCATTTGCGTCAAATTTGCAAGGTAAAAAAGCTTGACAAATGGGTGCCTCACGTTTTATAATCGCAAGCGCTCAACAAGTTGGTTGGATCCTGGTTCAGCACCTAAACAATACCCTAAACGAAAACTTACCCCTAGAAAAGTGATGGTCACTGTTTGGTGGTCTAGCGCCGGTGTGATTCATCACAGCTTCTTACCAAACAGTGTAAGCATTACTGCAGATGTCTACTGTGAAGAACTGAACACAATGATGGAGAAGCTGGCACATCTCCAACCAGCATTGTTCAATCGCTCGTCTCCGCTGCTCCTGCACGACAACGCGCAACCTCATACCGCACAGCAGACGGTCTCCAAGTTGCAAGAACTGGGGTTGAAAGTTCTCCGTCATCCGCCCTACTCACCAGACCTTGCGCCTACAGACTACTACATTTTCCAGAATTTGGATAACTCCTTGGTGGGAAAAAAAATGCAATACCCGAGAGGCAGTACAAAACGCTTTTGAAGAATTTGTTGCCTCCCGTCCAGTTGATTTATTTAAGAAGGGCATCAACAAACTGCCACTGCGTTGGCAAAGATGCACTGATTGCAAGGGTGATTACTTCGATTAATACAAATAAAAAATACATGAAAAAAAATCGTTTAAATTTTTTCATACAAAACGGCAATTAGGTCTTTACCTATGAAATTGCCGTTTTGTATGAAAAAATTTAAACGATTTTTTTTCATGTATTTTTTATTTGTATTAATCGAAGTAATCACCCATGCAATCAATGCATCTTTGCTAAAGCAGGGGCAGTTTATTATTGCCCTTCTTAAAGAAAATAGCTGGACGGGATGCAACAAATTTTTCAAAGGCATTTTGTACTGCCAAGGAGTTATGCAAATTCTGGAAAAAGTAAGTAATCTGTAGGCGCAAGGTCTGGCGAGTAGGGCGGATGACGGAGAACTTCCAACCCCAGTTCTTGCAACTTGGAGACCGTCTGCTGTGCAGTATGAGGTCGGGCGTTGTCATTCAGGAGCAGAAGAGACGAGCGATTGACCAATGCTGGTTGGAGATGTGCCAGCTTCTTCATCATTGTGTTCAGTTCTTCACAGTATACATCTGCAGTAATGC
>MU158962.1:180727-194460 GCA_015888305.1 Antheraea pernyi
AATTTGTTTGAATTTAAGTGTGTTTTAATTGCTACGTTTAGTCTTGATTTTATAATTTTACCAACCATTTAAATAAAGTTAGCGACAAAATTGAATTGTTAGATATTCTTTACGTCATGAAGCGACGTCATTTGATGGCAGATGAAATGCAAAGAGCTGTAGGGATGTTGCAAGCGGGAAGTAATCAATCTCAGGTATCTCGACATTTTGGCATTCATAGAAGTGTTATTTGTCGTCTTTGGCAGCGCTACAATAATACAGGAGAACCCGCTGAACAGCATCCAGGCCGTAAAAGGAGTACAACCACTCGGCAAGACCGGTACATACTGACTGCAAGACGCCAGCCGATGTTAACCGCTCGAGAGATAAGTTTGAGGCTACAAATTTCAAGTGGTGTTGATGTAAGTCCTCAAACTGTGCGAAATCGACTGCATGAGTACGGCCTACGAGCTCGACGCCCAATCAGGTGCCCACCGATACGTCACGGGAATCGCGCTCGTCGATATGAATGGTGTAGAGAACGCATAACATGGACCCAGGAACAATGGGATAAATATGTTTTCCAATGAGTACCGCGATTCGAGTTTAAGCATGATACAAGAAGGGTGCGAGTGTATCGTCGGCCCGGAAATACTGAAAGGCTGAGGTGCGTTCAGGAAGTTCATCCATACAGCGGCTCAACAGTTATGTTATGGGCGAGTATTATAAAGAACAGGCGAACTGAGCTCGTTTTTGTAAATGGAAACATGAATGCTGAAAATTACATTGAGGATATTCTCAGACCTTATGTCTACCCATTTGCACAAACCTTTGGCTCCGATTTTAGGTTAATGCATGACAATGCGCGTTCACATACAGCTCGGCGAACCAGTGAATACTTTGCAACGGAGAACATCCGGGTATTGCCCTGGCCTGCACAATCGCCAGATCTCAACCCCATCGAGCACGCATGGGACATGCTCCAGAGACGTGTTTTGAAGGACTTGGACGGAGCGACAACAACCCAACAGCTGAAGGATTTGCTACAATTCCATTGGGAGCGAATACCGCAAGATGACATAAACAGTCTCATTAATTCAATGAATAATCGTTGCCGACAAGTTCTGAATAGCAGAGGAGACCATACTTTGTATTAAATTGTTCTATTCTTTCACAATAAATACATTTTCTTTAGAAATTTCATTTTGTAAGAAAAAAGTTTAGTTTCTTATGTATCTTAGTTTCTACAGTATATTCTAATATTGTTCATTTCTGTTATTAAAAGAACTTATAAAGACAACAGCTGTTATTTTTACATCATAGAACCCTAAAGATATTATTTTAAGAATAAAATACAACGTTATAATGTGAAGAACCATCCTAAAATTTAAATTAGTACATGTTGCTTAGACTTTTTTGATGAGTGTATATTAGTTCAAGACACAATACTCTGTTTTAGTGCCTTTTTAAACAAAGCCGGCGAGCTGGCATACATTTAAATTTCTATAAAATGATTATTATATAATTTAGTTATTCTATATAAGGAAGCTCGCTCACCGGCATTTGTCTTAAAAAAAATAAACGCAAAGAGGTAACGTTTAGAACGTTCTCTTATACAATGTGAACGGTTGGGTACATGAATATATATGATTAGTGAGTTTATTACAATCAAATTTATTATGCCATATATTAAATAGTAACATTTGGTCGAGAAGCATTCTTGTCGACGTAAGAGATGGTAAGGAAAATTTGTTTAGAAGGACATCGTAAGAGGCCTTGGATTGAAAGCAACGATAGTTAATAGACTGGAGAAACTTTTCTATAATATGTAATACCAAAAATTATTCTTGTGACTAAGTGTATATCTATACATATAATAAGATATAAATCGTAGTCTGTATTTTTTTAGATTTTTACGAAAAAAAATGTTGCAGGTGTCTAGGAATAAATAATAAAATACGTTTCAATCATTTTTAGAGATGTCGAACTGTTTGTGTGTGCACGCATCGCTCTAAAGTACTAAATCTATGATAAAATACCTAGAAAATCATAATGCATATCTTGCAGTAACGTTTAATATTTGTTTCGTTAAAATCGGTTTACTCTGTCAAAAGACGTTATAATTTGAATGACGATGCAAATTAAGCACGAGAGAATAGTAGATACGTAAGTAAATGCACTTCTTTCTCATCCAAACACTTGGGTATTTTATAGTACAATATATAAATAGTATCTAATACATAATAAAAGAAATGTTTAATATTTTATTTTCACACAAAGAACAATAAGAGAAATCATGTACAGCAGTTAATTAATACGTATTAATGCCAATAGATGATGCTCAACATACACAAGGTTATTTTCTGAATAGCAATGTCAAGACAATCTACCGTTAAATCAGGTTGCACCTGGTGTCGCATGACGATGTTTTAAGTTGCGGAGGCCCGTCAGGTCCATAGCGTACCTATAGGCCGTTCGAAAAAATAATAATGATTGTTGAGCATTTTCTTATATATTCTTTGTTTTCGATTAGTCATGGTTTCATGGAGAATTCAACTGTGATTATGTTTTTTAAGATTATTTTTGTATAATTTTTTTTGTTCAATTTTGTTGTTTTCGCTACAATAAATTTTGGAATTAGCAATATACTCGTACAGGCAGGGAGGGGTGATAGCAATTTATTACAATTCATTTCTCTTTCATGAAGTGTTGCATGAGCATTAGGGTAGTTAATTTCCGCAAACATTTATTTTTTTCGTTGCTCATGCAAAATATTAATCTACATATAGAAAAAAAATTCACACCAAGTTTGAACTCTTAATAATAATTTTAAGTACTTACAATTGAAATTTAAAGTTTTACCATTCAAAATGCATGTAAAAAAATTTCAAATTTCTAATGCTTACCCGGCTTTTACAATATTGCAAATCGGTTTGATGGAAATTGTGGGGAATTTCACGCTCTTTAAAATAGTCTTAGTGTTTTTTGTGTAACTCGCACTGGTTCACCAGTAGGAGTCGTCAAATTACAGTTTTAGAAAAAAAAAATTCTCTTAATTATTCGATTACGCTAAACGTAAGAAGAAAAAAGAACTGACTCATAAAAAAAAGTTATCCGACCAATTTTTCATGAATTTACAGCCATTTCATCGGTAAATATAGTAGAGCAGAGAGTATAGTAGAGCATATTTCTGTGCCTTTCACCTGCGTATCACGACAGAAGGCGTTTTGATCTATCCACTCTCTTTAATTGTAAAGATTGATTTAGGGTATGTCCTGTATAGCGACGATAAGCTCCGAGCTTCAGGTCTTGTTTTATAAAACGCCACCGAGTCCTAGCGGGAATCTTCGTTTCTCGCGATAAGATTTTTTACTTCCTAATGGGGTTTCAACGAATTCTGGCTTTAAAAGCACTAACAGCATTTGTAGTTCTAACAGCACGCGGCCGCCCGATCTTTTGTGGTCTTCAACAGAGGAAGCGTTGTTGTATCTGTTGATATACGATAGGGATATAACAAAGTGTATAAGTTATTAACTTGCCTAGAGGTGGGTACTACTAAATTAAACAGAATTAATAGTGCATTTATTATTACCCGACAAAAGTTACATATCGCACCGACATCATGATTTTAATGCGAGTCTTGACACCGCAATACAGAAAAATGACCGTATCGTATAGCGCCATCTCTTAGTGAATATTTTAAACACCAAGCTTTTGAAGTGTCTGGAATATGACCGACGGCTCCATACCCACTTTGTGCAAGGCCATCACTGCAATCCTATTTTCTTTAAAACCCCATTCCATATTGTAATTTGATAATGAACACGAAAAAATAAGTGTAATGGCGCAAAATCGGAAGAAGTTTTTATAATAATATACGTGTTCCACATTCAAAATAACTAAAAAGTCGAAAAAAAAGAAAACTTTTATGTAACAGTATTTATGGCCAGACTAGTTAGATATACATGATTACTCTCAATGGGTATTCAATTCGGGGTGTTGGATGAAACTTGAAATTCTTTATTGAACAGTTAGGCTCTTATTATTAATTAGCTGGCCCGTGCAACTTCGTCTGCACCAAATCGATTATCACTGGTGTCAATGGTATTTTTAAACGCGAAAAATTTTAATAAACCTAAAACCTTATTGTTGCCACACCTACGGTTTCCATTTGTGAAACCAAACTATCAAGGGCCTCACTCAAACATATACTCAGGTGGTATGTGAGAAATCTTTTAAAATAAGCCTACAACCCGTTCGTAGCATCATCTACCGGATTCAATTAAAATAAAAACTAACTTACATATATTGGCGCTAATGTGAAAAAAAGCTTTAGAGGTCTATGGACCCCAGTTTCTAACGAAGTTCCTTTCCCTTTTTTGTAGACGTTTACTATACAGTCAGTATAGTTTACATTATAAATTGATAGAGTTAAATTGTAAATTAAACGATGAAATATATTCATAAAATAAATAATGATAAATGAAACACTGAATGATATTATAACTATTTACAACTTGTATTAAAACTGTTTCACACTCCATTGTATTGAAGAAAAATATAAATATTAAAAAGATATTAGCACTTGCCTATAACTATTCGTCTAAGAGCTAGCAACGGTTTCGACAACGAATTTCAATGAGCCAGTTTTTATATATCTTTATGTTCTTCCGAACACCGTGCGGGCTACCTGGCTGCCGGTAAACGTTACGTTTATTAGTGCATATCGCACCTTTACAGACAAAAATATTAATTCTTATATAATTTTTTACTAACTTCGAAACGCTACCGAAACATGAAATTATTATTGCCAGACATTTTTGTTATTAACAATAATGTGCCCGATGCTATTTTTTGTAAATAAAAAAGTTTGTTCAAACCATGTTAAGATAGATGTAATTTTAATATTATTTTATTTAGACATAAAGAGGATAAATTAAAGATAATATATATAGAATTACTTAGCTATAGTTTCGCGCAACACTGGCTGTATGATAAATATAGCGAAAATTGTGGAAGCGCCTGTTATACACGCATGTATTCAAGATGGTGTCAGCCCCAAGTAATATGTCTGCGTTTGTGGTTGTTTTTCATTGTTAACGGTGAAATCTCAATATCATAATGGTTAATAAAATGAAATATGTTCTTTGCAATGGAAATAATAAAATGGTTTGAAATGAATTATTTTGTTTATAAAGATTATCATCGGACACACACATATATATATTGTCAATAACAAAATTGTCTGGCAGTGATAAATTCATGTTTTTAATAGCGTTAAAAAGTTACTGAAAAATATTCCTTAAGTTATTTATAAATCAAAATTTTGACCAGTAAAAGTGTCTTGCGCATTAAAA
The DNA here is from genome assembly GCA_015888305.1 of Antheraea pernyi. NCBI lineage: Eukaryota > Metazoa > Arthropoda > Insecta > Lepidoptera > Saturniidae > Antheraea > Antheraea pernyi. The sequence goes on from MU158962.1 coordinate 186,064, forward strand.
AAGAAAACGTTAACCGGCTACCAGGTATCCTGAATCCTGTTTGGAAGGGCATAATACTTAGTCTGGCCATAAATACTGCTACAATTAAAAATAAACAACGCCACTAAACGCCATAATAATTTGAAGTCCCTAAACAATCCGGAAAGAGTGCGTGCTTCTATTGACAACTGGCCTCAACGTTTAAAGGACTGTATTGCAGCCAATGGTGACTTAAGACCTACATACATACACATTCAGAGTGTCAGCAACAACTGGGTGCTGTAGTGACACGCTGCGTCTCGGAGAACAGGATTGTTCACAAGAGTGTGACCTCAAAATCAAAATATCCTTTATTCAATTTAGGCCCTGAGAAGGCGCTTATGAACGTCAAAGCTACCACCGGTTCGGAAAACAGCCCAGTCATCGAGAAGAACCGGCAAGAAACTCGATCTGGTTTATTTTTTCATGTCATATATTTGTATAGTAACATAAATATTCACATTCGTTATTAGTGGATGCACAGAGAGGGGCGTCATTTCCAGACGTCACAATCGTTCACGTATTGATCCACCCTATAATAGCCTTTAGATATTAAAACCCGCTTGACATGGTTCTTGAACTCACTATCAGGCAAATCGGTAATGTGTTTTGGGACTTTATTATAAAACTTAACACTATTACCTAAAAAACTGTTTTTGGATTTAGTGAGCCTGAAGCATGGAATGACCAATTTGTTGCTGTTTCTAGTATTTAAATTATGCTGGTCTTTTACTAGATCCAACATATCTGAATTTTTGCGGACATACATTAAATTATCTAGAATATATTGGGAGGGCAGAGTTAAGATACCGAATTCCTGAAACTTAGTCTTTAATGATTCGCGAGGCCTCATATTATAAATTGCTCGAACTGCTCGTTTTTGTAATAGGAATATGGTGTCCACCTCAGCTGCTGTCCCCCACAACAAAATACCATAAGACATTAAGCTGTGGAAGTAAGCGAAGTAGACAACCCTAGCAGTGGCAATATCTGTTAGCTGGCGAATCTTTCTAACTGCGAATGCAGCAGAACTTAGTCTTCCCGCCAATTTTTTTACGTGAGGACCCCATTGTAACTTTGAATCAAGTGTAATACCCAAGAACACAGTATCGTCAACTAAGCCTACTAGATTCCCATCGATCTCGATTCTACTATTAGTAAACCGAACATTAGGCAAGGTAAATCTTATACATTTTGTTTTGTTGGCATTAAGCAATAGATTATTTAACGTAAACCAGTCGGAAATTTTATTGAAAGTATTATTTAGATAACTAAGCTCTGAATCTATTCTTTTTACCTTAAATATAATTGAAGTGTCGTCCGCGAAAAGAACCATGTCAGCACAGTTATCAACTACTAGCGGTAGATCATTTATATATACTAAGAACAAAAATGGCCCTAAAATAGAACCCTGTGGGACGCCAATTTGAGTCAGTGATCCAGCTGACGTAACCCCGTCTACACTAACTTTGTGCCAACGATCTTCTAAATGGGACACTAGAAGGTCGAGAGAAGCTCCACAAACACCATAGTGTTTTAATTTCAAAATAAGGGTACTATGGTCAACGCAGTCAAAAGCCTTAGACAGATCACAAAACACACCAATTGCATCCTGCGATCCCTCCCAAGCTCGAAAAATATGACTTAGTTACGTTGCACCAGCGTCAGTAGATTTGATTTGATAGACCTAATTTGATTAATCACGGTTTTTCACATTTCATTTATCTAATATTTGATTAATTTATTTGTTTGACTAATGCCAACACCGGTCTGTATACTGCATGCTGTGTTAGTAATGTTATTCGTTAATTGTCTACTTAATTTATTCATTTAAAACTTAAATAGAAAAACCGTCAAATATAATTAAATGTTTGTTCCCTTTTCTTTTGTTTTCAATTTGGATTGAAAACTTTAATGTTATCGTAAGCTACCGTTATAATAAAAAATGTACATGTTTATTTTTAAATACATTATCGAAGTCAGTTTTGCGGATTTCAATATTAATTAATAAGCAAATTGAAGCAGTTTTATGCAATCTAGACAAGTCAAATCCCAAGAATTACAAGAATCTAGCAACGTTTTTTGTATAAAATCAATGATAAAAAAGCATGTACACAAATTCATTATCGGGCGACATAATATAACACCATTACTTACATTCCTTCGCTGTTGTTTCTCGGAATAAGCATGATTTGCCGCGATACTAGAACGCCGAAGTTTGTATTAATTTGTGGCCAGAACATTTGCATTCTTCGACAATAGTAGTGCATAGTTCGCGCGGAAAACCTTTACCTTGATAACAGATAAGTATTACGTTTAAGACAGAATTGACAAATAATTTAAAACTGTTACAATATTTATAGAGTAAGTTGAAACACTTCAAATTATTTGTCATATCCTAATATATAAAATTGTATCTTGTCTTCCACACAATTTTACAGGGTTTTTATTAGTTTAGGATGTATTTATGTGCAATGATATCATAAGTAAAAACGTTTTATAATATCGTTCTTTACATGTATAAAGATGGTGCTTGATATTCCTAAATATTAATTAACTTCAAACCCGTTTGATAGTCTTCTGATAGAAATGTATCTTTGCTGACCTATTGAGCGGACGCCGGGCGTGACACAGAACGCAATATGCTTTCCATGTAGGATAATTGGGACAAAATGATTCACTTAAGGGAAAACATTAGAGATGTGCCGAGTAATTCAATGTAGACATTTCCTACGATTAGTAATTTTCCTGGAAGACCAGTTTATTATAATTATAATTTTTGTCCTTATTTAGTAAGTATAAAATATTATTATTTAAGATTTCGTTAATGGGATGGAATATTTGCGAATGCCAGGGTTGATGATTTTTATGCTATCACCCGTAAGAGAATTGCATCCATCCTGAGTAGACTTCGCGATAGTCCCAATAGGATAATGAGAACAATGGTAGACATGTACGATAGTCCTTTCATGAAGCACTGGATATCGGCTGTAATATAATACTGTGATTTTCATCTTTTCATCCTCTTTCATATTCATATAACTTTGTATATAAGGACATATTAATATAATTATTTTATTTTTAAACTTATTACTTAGTTATGTGTTACTATATAATATGTTTGTGTTTTCGTTGGACCCTTGTTATCTGATAAATAAATAAATATATTATTATAATGATTAGATTGTCAGTAAACGGTGTTTTTTTCTAATTAAGAAAAATTTCATTTTAGCAATTCAAAGGCAAATTGTTAAAAAACTAAACCGATATCTAAAAAATCAATATTTGTCATGTAATAAACTTTAAAAAAACGACCAGAAAAAACCAGTTTACAACAATGTAGTACCCTTGATCAATCGAAGCGAGAAGCAAAATCTAAAGCGTTTTCATTTTATAGATTTTTTAGTGCTAGAGATTCATAGTAAAAAACTTTTTAAACATAAGAAAGAACTTTCCATCATATCTAATATAGTAGTAATATAGTATCAAATGCTTTAAGGATTTCGCTCCGATTTTGGCGCATACATAGGTTTAGGTTTAGCATAATTTCGAGGTATTGTTCATAGAATAAAATGATAATTAAATACACGAAATTAATATGAAAATTACATCATGTCTGTTTGTAGCAGATGATTATACCTAGATCAATTCTATAATAACCTAACCTAACATCATATAAAAGAAAATTTGAAAATAGGCATAAATAAAAAAAAATGTGCTATTAAATACACGTTAATCTTTACATAGTATAAAATGAAGTTGTTTCAGCTGTCTGTTCCTTTACATATTTAAACTGTTCAACGGATTTTAATACAGTTTTCAGCGATAAATAGAGTGACTCAAGAGGAAGGTTTATATGTACAATACATACATATTATGCTGGGGCGGGCCGCTAATTACACGTAAGCGTGTCGAATCATTTTGTCATCTTATGGAAAAATCGGTTCACCTGAAAACGCCGCAGAATAGGTTCATGGTATAACTTACAATATTATATTTTAGAACATTAGTAGCGGACGCGGTGGACGTTATTCCGCTCCAATAATTAAAAAAAAAAACTTAACGTATTATATATTTAAACCTTCCCCATGGATCACTTTATCTACCGGTGAAAACTGAATGAAAACCCTTTTAGTAGTTTTTGACTTTGACTTTTTCGCGAACATACAGACAGACGTAGCAGAGGACTTTATGTTATAGTGATATTGTTTAATTATATAAGAAACTAACACGATTACCGAATGAAAGACATATAAAAAATACATAATAATGAACTATTACTTTCCTTATATTATGTAAGACGATTCTCCTATATCCTAACATAAATGCAAATGTGAATTTGTTTGTTTGTTCTTAACTACTCAAGAAATCATACAATTTTGCATTGCCGAGGGTACAGAAAAGAACTTGCCGAGTACATCTCATCCATGAAATAAGTGCCTACTATTTCCGAGTCACAAGTCAAATTTTCATTAATGCGAACGCAGCCGCGGGCATGTTATTTAAAAATAAAATATTTCACGACGCGACGTCTTGATATTTTGACATAACGGTATAGCGGTGACAGGATACATAATATTCACTCACATTCCTAGACTTTATCTCGGGGTAACCTTTTTATACTACTTTCCTCTACATTTGTGATCGAGGTCAGACAAGATAAAATTGTAATTAATTTTAATAAATAAAACAAACAATAAATAAAAAGACATTTATTAGTTTTTAAAACTTGTGCCCGGACAACTGGTTGTACAATAGACGTGACCGCGTGTCGCGAGCCGCCACCGTGCCTAACGCTAAACATCTAGTCGCGTGTTACACTCACACTGGCCCACTACTATACTACCGAAACAAATTCACTACACGGGGTGTATAAGGGCCAGAATACACATGCCTGTGGGTGGCATACCGGTTTCTAGAATTATACTTCTTCATACCAGTGTCGTATCATCTCACTTCCCCACGAGGGGAAAAAATCAAACGAGCTGCGATCTCCTGGTATGCTTTGTTTTGGCACGCCAGCTACGGGTAAAACCTTCATACTAGTAACTGCCATGCTTTTGTGTTAGTAACAATCATGTGTATTCTAGCCCTAACTGTGAGGAGTAGCGCAACCTCTATAGCACAATTAACAAACGCCACGGATTACGCAATTTTTTTGAGTGATCTCTCTAAAATTGCTCTATTTTTATTAACATTTAAAAACTGAGGAAGTACTAATATGTTTCTTACATCATCAATACCGTTTCATTTATAAGGGCGGCAAAGTGTGTGGACTGAAGGCCATTCACTCTAATAAGCCAATTCACTGTAGAGATGGCGATCTGAAATCGATTAAACAAATAAACGAATTTTAGACAGAAAAATTGAATCAATTCACTGTAGAGATGGCGATCTGAAATCGATTAAACAAATAATCGAATTTTAGACAGAAAAATTGAATATTTTATTCGATGTTAAACATCAAATCGATCTCTACACTATACGATCGTGATTCGATTTATTTTCTATTTAGATAAAAATAAAACCATACAATAATTTATAGTTTTAAAAAGGCACCAAAAATATAAAGCGATGTTATGTAGAATAAATGGTCCTCAGACCTCGATTTTTTCATGAACCGATTCCTCAGAAAACGATTCGATTATATTAAAAAAAATATATTTTACGAAGAATCGCCATCCCTACTTCACGGTGACGGATTATCTAAACTAAGTAGAGAGGAGGCACACTTGTACTTTTAAGCATAAAATTATTTAATACTGTTTACTAAGCATATAATACTTTACAATGCTTTTTATATTATTTTGTACTGATACATTTGAGAAATAAATTGATGATAAGTTTTTTACGATAAAATAATAAAGCAGAGCGATAAGAGCCGTCGCGGGCCATCTGGCTCCACAGAACACGTTCTGTGAAGTGCGCCGTGTGCTGCATGTCGGCACAAATCTTTTATAAAGGTCGGAGGACAGATTATATCGAGCTGTATTTCATCTGGGTTCAAGTGTTGATGGCGGCGCTAAATACATTACAATAATGAAATGGACACAGAGTCCTAGAGAGTCGACTAGTATTAACTTAATATTCAAAATACAACATAATTAATTTAATGAACAAAACAAATAAATAATTATTTAAAAGTAAACCGACTTATAGTATTTGTACTTGTTTATAATAACATGTAACACAATAGGTTAAAAAGTGGAAAGTAAATCAGTCTTAAATGAATATATTTCAGTCAGTTCGGGTCGGACGTGACTTGCGAGTCGGATGTTTCCGAGACTCGCACTGCGTACTCGGTACTCGCGTAAACATACATCGAGAATCTGTATACATCATCGCATCGACGCGACGTAGCTCTAAAATTAGTAATTGTATAACAATCAAATAATCAAAAACTTATAATAATGTACAAAATACAGATTAAAACCTAACGTGTTCACATCCTGAGAAGTATTTTTCATTGTATTGTAGTAAATTATATTTTAAGAGTATTTATGTATGGCGAAAAAACTGGTGAGTTGCAGCGCAATATACTGCTTCGCGAACAGACTCAACCAGTAGATTCTGGAGATCAATAAATTTTATTACGACACAACGCACAATTTATACGTATACTCGTATATAACATTTGAGCGATCGGGATCGGGGGGCGTTCCAGATTGAAGACGATTTGATTCGGCATCGATTTCAGGATCGGGGGTTTATCGACATCGAGTTACGATCGAGAACGAGTTACAATCGAGATCGGGACGATTAGGATCGGGATCGGGATCGGAGCGTTCAACACTGGGATCGCGCTAACACTAAACAGAACTTTAATATTATAAACGATAGATAATAAGTACACACTCATTACTAAATATCGAGGGCTCCGCGTTTTTGTAGCAAATGATGACCTTGTCTTTTATATCTCGACTAACAAACACAGATCGGGTGCCTCGCTTGCGCAGCGGAGCCCTGCCTTACAACTAACACACATTTGGTTACACACTTACATACTAATGTTAGTTATATTAATTCATATGAATATATAAATCTTCCCATTCCGGGCACTCCTTCTTTGTGAGATGAACAAAATCTCACGAAATAAAAACATTGAATGGATTTAATCGCGTTTCTACAAATTACAGGAGTATGTATGAGTGCTACTGTCTAATGCTTAGTTGAATGATATCTGGCAACGGACTGCATCCTTTGGTTTCGTCTTCGGGAATATTTTACTAGAAAACATAATTATATTATATAATATTTTAAAGCATATACTGAAAATATAACCATCAACTTGTTGCAAATACTCATATAGTGTTCACATGTTCAAATTGTTCAGGGAATGTGATTTTGGTCCACTGTTGGAAATAAATATTGAATGCATTCTCAACAGAACAATTAATTGAAAATGGGATGTTATTTTAATTATAAATTATATTAATAAAAGGGGCAATTTTAATTAATTGCCTGTAATTTTTTTTTTGAAGTGAAACTTCCTCTGGTACTGTCGGCGAACATTTTAGTTGGGCTTTAAACATAAGGTAGGTAAATATTAGTGTGCATGTATAAGTGTCGGTCCACATTCAAGCCTAGTAGTATACCACAATGAGTAGGTATTTATCCTGTGGGACTTCATATAGTATAAGTTTATGAGCATTATCCATATATGTGTATAATTTATTTTTTTGATTGAAGAAGGCGTTACTTTGCGGAAATCCATCATTAAATATTATAGTGAACGCTACTTTGCACTTCCGCTTGGAATTGATTGAACACTACTACGTCTAACTGCAACAAAAAGCAAATATATATTGATCAATTGATAGCGTTCACTATAAAATTTTATTATATGTATATAATCTAATTCATATAAGCCAAAAAAGTTTCACTCCCTTCGCTTGTACACCCACTGTTTTTTTTAAATCATTGGTTTGTTTTTTTAATTGTAAGTAAATTCTGCAGCCACCTACATTCCCTACTGTTTAAAAAAATATAATACATGTTAACCACTTACGTCTTTGTTAATGTTGTTGTACTAGTATTTTGAAATATAAGATGTTGGCTTATATACTCAATAGTTGCTATGAATAAACCTTTATCAGTTACACAGTGGTGCATCTTGGAACATGTACTATAATAATAAACATTAATATATTTAAAAAATATAAGTAATCGGCGGGGAAATAACGATTTCAGATCAGTCTCAAAGGGTTATAAAGTAGGAACAAAGTAATACAAATATTGAAAGGAAAGGATTTCGGAGGATTTCTGTCGCTCATGCCTTGTAGGAGGGAGGCGGGTTCGCGCGCAAACACAGCGCCAGCGTCAGCATCAGCGAGACCGCGTGCGCCGCCGCCAGCAACCCCCCCGCCGCCAGCGGAGCCC